>JASDQU010750963.1:74922-85377 GCA_032191745.1 Picea mariana
TTGAGTGTGGAATACGGTTAATGAGAATTCTTTCATTCTTTCTCTCCTTCTTCTTCTTTCTCAAATTCTCTCTGCAAATGTGTGTATTATTGTTTAGCTAGATCTATTATGTGAAGGTTCAACTTATTTACAATCGTGTATTCTGGGGTCGTTTTGTGTGCCTTCACCTTCTTGTGCACACCCCCCCATCTGGATGACTGGCCTCTTAGTCTGGCCTTGCTCCTATAGAGGAGTACTTGATGTAGTTCCCTGTGTTGTCTCAACTTGTTTATGTTGTACCCATGGTGCCTATGTGCTGTTCTTATTCCCCTCTTGGGTGCCTGTCTTGGATGTCCCTCCTTTTTTCTATTGTGTCTTATTCTGACCTGTCCTTGGTTTCTTGGGAACTGTTATTCCCTCTGCATGTGTCTGTTCCTGTCTTACCTCCTCCTCCTCTATCTCTGTGGGTATTTCTTGAATGAGGATTGGAATCCTCCAATCATCTTCCCAATACTTAATGGTCATCTCTATGTCTGCCTTCTTGATGCAGTAGCGCAGTTGTAGCCATTGATTGTCAGGATCTTTCTGCGCCTGGATCCACATTGCATGTCTAGTGTCTTTGAAGTTGGTTATGCCATGATATTGTGTGATTACTTCCAGTGTCACCCTCCAAGTGTTGGCGATGTTGTCTTGTATGTCACTAAGATAGCCTTCAAATATGAATACATTCTCCTTTCTTTTCTTGGAGTCCAAAGCGGGCCCCAACAATAAGCATCGTGCTTCGTGGCAGGGATTGGGTCTAGTGGGAAAAAATGAATACTTCGGCTCCTTCCATCCGATCAAGGCTATCAGGATGAGTAGCCATGAATAATGAAATTATGTCCCCAGATCCTACTCATCCTTGTAGTCGTCTAGGAAGAGATTCAAAAAATAGGGGGCCTAGCTGAGTGTGGTGCCCTTTGCACACTGTGCTGCAGTTGCGACAACCTCAACCAAGACTTCCTCCTTGCGGCATTTCCTGGGTAATTTGCATGCCATAATTTTTGTGGCCATTCTTGTCGCGACGTCACTAATACGCTTGATGATGATTCCACGCAAACCCCTTTCAGTGCCATATTTCTTCTTCATTTCCTCGGCCATTGCTTTTTCCTTCATTTTTTCCTCAAGGAGCTGCAAGAGATTCTCACCCCGTGATGGTAGCCTTGTGATGTATGTAATGAGCTCTACATCTATTGAGACGAGTTGTTCCAACCACAGATATCTACCATGTGTGACTGCCATCAGCTGCTTGATGTAGTTGTTTGCATACTAGCCCCTCCCAAAGTGCGGTAGGTCCAAAAGGCCTAGAATCCCATTTTTGGCCAGTCCTGTTGCCCATTGGACTGGTTGATTAATTGGTTCACCAAAGGGTCCTATACCCACGATCTGTAGGTAGAATTGCTTGGCAAAATCTGGGAACTTGTCCATGTTCGTCACATCATGGTATGAGTACCTCAATTTCTCCACATGGCCTAACATATTTGTTGTTATATGTACCCCTTCCGGAATGTGCGTCAAGACAATAACTGCGGTGGGTTGCCTGTGCAGTGACCTTGGTACCATTTGCTTTCCCTTTCGCTGTGGTGGATGAATCAAGGTTCTAGCCTCCATTGTTTGTTCTTCTGCATACTCATTTGGTCGGCCAATGACATCTTCCATTGTTCCCTCTTGTGGCTGTTCTAGCGTGGTTGTCGGTGATCTTTCTGGCGCGGCCATTTCTGCCTAGTTTTGCGTCGTCCCATTGACTCTCGAAGATTCTTCATGGTTTTCTGGGTGCACTTGGTTGCCTGCGTCCTCAACCTGTTGGCACTGTCCCTCTTCTAGCTTATCAATGTACATGCTTGCTAGTGTTTTTTGATGGGTTTCCTCCACAATGGGTGTGGGGCTTGCTGGTGTTGTATTAGGCGACGGGATTTCGTCCACATTGAAAACTTCTGGAGGTTGAGATGGTTGTTGTTCGCTTCCTTATGTCGGCGATGGTTCTTTGGCGCTGCTTCGAGGTTATCTGGAAATATGCCTCGATTATCCTTGTTTGGGTGGTGTGATGGTGGTAAATATGTCGTTCGCCAAGCTTAGTGGCCTCTGCAACCTATGCAACCTTAAATATCTGCTTCGTATTCTCTATCACTCTGTGCCTTTCCTGATTTCATAAGAACCTTTCCGCTCCTACATGCTTGCTTTGTATTAGGGTCATGTGAAGCTTGTCAGAGACGTTACCACGATTGTGTTTTAATTGAACTGTCGGTTCCTGCGTACTTTCCATTGATTTCCCTTGCCATCGCTAGTTGGCACAACTAATGTAGTGTCTCGTCAGTCATTTCTAGCATTCAATTCTGATAGCCGCTGTCAGTTGGCACTTATTTTTCCATATCTGCCTTTCCTGGTGTTTCCTCTTCATAATGACCATTGGCCTTGTCTCCGTTGGGATAGCATTGTCGAGTGTGCATGCTCATTCTCTTTTTAGCGCACTATACTTCTGTTGTTATCTTTTGTTGTCCAACATGACGCAATATTTTTTTTTTCAAGTGCTAAGGGGTCAATTGTCCTTATACAACTTAAGTTGGCTCCCATTGATCATCCCTCTGAGTTTTGTGCCTCCTAAATCCTTCAACTGTACATCTCCCCCATCTATGACAGTTTTTACTTCATATGTTCCTAACTAGTGCATTCTAAGTTTTTCTGGATGTTGAAGGGATTTACTGTCATACACCAACACTAAGTCTCCTTCCTTGAAAATTTTCCTCTTGATATGTTTGTCATTCCATGCTTTGTCCCTTTCTTTCTGGACTTCTTGGTGGAACCCTTCTAGAACCCTATCTTCCTCCATGATCATCAGTTGATTCAACCTATCATGTACTGCACCTCATTTTTTCATGTTCGTAATCGTTGTTACGCGCATAATGGGTGCCAAAAATTCTAGTGGCACCACTACTTCTTGTCCATATACCAATTTGAATGGCGTTCGTCCTGTCAACTTCTTTCTTGTGGTCCTATATGCCCACAATACTGATAGCATATTTAGGTCCCAATCATCCCTATTAATGTTACAGATCTTCGTCAGTGCCTTTTCAAGGATCTTGTTAAAGGCTTGTACTGTTCCATTTGCTTGGAGATGATATGGTGTACACTTTTGATGATGAACTTCAAATTCCTCAGTCATAGCTTTAATAGTATTGTTAATGAAGTGAATGCCTTGGTCACTCATCAAAATCCTGGGGCAACCAAATCTAGTGATCACTTGTTCGAACAGGAAGTGTGTTGTTATCTCTGCATTGCAATCTTTTACTGGTGCCGCTTCTGCCCATCTTGTCAGGTATTCCGTCGCGGTGATAATGTACCTTGTTCCTGTCCTTTTTGCTGCTGGGTTAATTGGTCCCACAAAATCTATTGCCCATTTTTTGAATACCTACAAAGTTACCTGTGGTCGCAGGGGCATCTCGTCCCTTCTATTCGGTTTACCAACCCTCTGACATACATCGCATTTCTGGTAGTACTCTTTTGAGTCTCTGTGAATGGTCGGCCACCATAGTCCTATGTGCAATACCTTCTGCATGGTAGCTTGGCCTGTGTAGTGTCCTCCTGCTATTCCCTCATGGGCTTCTGCTAAAATCCTTGGTCTTTCATGTTCTAGCACACATCTTCTCAAGATGTTATCTGCGCCCATTTTGTATAAGTGTCTTGCAATAAGTTGATATTCTGCAGCCCAAACTACCAGGATTTTCTTCTGCGCGGTGTTATATTCCTGTGGCACAGTCCATGCACTCAAGTACTGGATAATGTCTGTGAAGTATTCATCGACGATCTAGACTGAAAATAACTGTGCATCCAGAAAATTGTCCTCTAGATTTGTAGGTTCCTCCCCATTCGTGATCCTTCACAGGTGATCAGGTCCTGCATTCAACTTCCCTGGCTTGACTATTACTTCAAAATCAAATTCTTGAAACAACAATAGCCATCTGCAAATTATCCCCCCCAACACTGGCTTGTTGACTACGTATTTGTGCGCTGAATGGTCTATGAACATCTTGAAATGTTTCCCCAGTAAGTAATGTCTAAACTTCTGAAGCACGTAGACCATAGCTAGTCCTTCCCTCTCTGTAGTGTTGTAGGTATGCTCTGATTCTGACAATTTTCTACTAGAAAATGCTATAGGATGATCCAATTCTCCTGCTCCTGGCTGCACCAGAATAGCTCCAAGTGCTATGGCTGATGCATCTACATGTACGCGAAATGTCTTCTCCCAGTCTGGGAATACTAGTATTGGTGTGGTTACCGTATTTTCTTTCAGTGTATCCAGACCGTATTGACAATCCTCATTCCAATGGAACTTTGTGTCTTTCCTTAGCAGTTTCTCCATTAGCGCGGTGATCTGCGTGTACACTTTTATAAATTTTTTGTAGTATCATGTGTGTCCCAATGTCGCTTTTAGTTGACAGACTGTTTTTGGTGGTGGCAGGTTAACAATTACTGCAATCTTGGCAAGATCTACTAGTAAACCTTTCTTGCATACTATATGGCCCAATAGTATCCCAAAAGGTGTTTCGAAGATGCACTTTTTGATGTTTAACGATATATGGAAATCCCTGCATATTTTTAACATCATCCACAAGACCTCTACATGGTATTTCGAGAGACTATAGACTGTCCAATCGTCCAAGTATACCTCTAAAAACTGGTGGATAAATTCTTTAAATGCAGCTATGACTACTCTGGAAAATATTGTTGGTGCATTCTTCAATCCAAAAGGCATGACTGTGTACTGGTAGGATCCCCATTTTGTAGCAAAAGTGGTCTTGTATCTGTCTTCCGGTGTTATATTGATTTGATGGTATCCTGAAAACCCATCGGTGAATGAATAAACTTCATGTCCTCCTATGTTCTCCAACACCTATCTGTGAAAGGTGTAGGTAACGGGTCATGTAGGCACACATCATTCAATTTCCTCAAGTCGACACATATTCTTATTCCACCTTGTTTTTTCTTCTGAACTACCATCGGGATTATCCATTATGATTCTTCCATAGGTTCTATGATTCCAACCTCCAACATCCTATCGATCTCAGCTTTGAATTTTTGCTTATATATCAGATTTAGTCTGTATGGTCTCTATCTGATTGGTCTTGCCTCAACTCTGAGTGGTATATTCATCTCGCCTAGCTCTCTTGCTATGTATTTCATTTTTGTGAACGTTGTGGGGAATAGGTCGTTGTACTTGCGCAATCACTCTGTTATTCTTTCCACTGTTTGCTCATCCCAATAGTCTCCAATGTTAACCATTTTGGGATTCTCAATTGTCCCAATATTGACTTTCTTCACCTTGATCGTTGCACCAATTACTTCTGATTCTAGAGGTGGACCTACCACTTCTCTTTCAACTTCAACTTCGTCAATCCAAATATCGCGTGGATTGTCTTCATCTGGTATTTCTTCTTGCACATGGTAGCATGAAAATAGTTCTTTCACTGTCTATCTATTCTGTTGTTGTTCTTCTGTTATGAGTTCAACTTCTGGATCCTTAATGAATATCACCTCTCTTATTTGTTTAAGTGTTGCATCTATGTTGGGGTTCTCATGCTCAAATGATAAAGTGAATGTAAAGTTCTGATGTAGTACTGTCCAGCTCGTCGTTCCTCTGTGCAGATCTTGGTTTGTATACCAGTTTTTACCGGGATGCCCTCTACTACTGTGTGTATAAAATGATGAGGCCATTCCTCTAGGGGTGTCACTTTCCACAACTCTCTGCACTTCTCCAAGTGTCCCGCTAGTGCCCCCTATCCATCATATTTATGTTGTTGGTTGCTTCTTTGTTCTGAGATAAACCTAATGTGCAGTAATCACTTACATTGGTACTAGTCCTTGATTGTTTCTTTGTGTGTGCCCCACCATCTTGCAGGTGTGGCCTTGAGTGCTATATCTAGTGCTAAGAGTCTTTGGTTTTCTAACACTTCATCTTTGTAGCATGTTAAGAATGTTTCTAGATCATTTACCCCATGGAAACTAGATGGTTCCTTTATATCCGTACCTACCCATCTTACTACACGGTCTAATCTTGTGCATCTTCTTTTGGAAACTTCATGTAGCCTCTATTTCCAGTTTTCTAAACCCATATCCGAGTCTGACACACATAATGTGATGCTATGCCAACTGAGTATCCCATCCGCAGTTGGGTTTACGTAATCCTCATCTCGCACAATTGTTCTGTACAACTGCCTAATTTCCTCCAAGTCCAAGAAAGTAGGCTCTACAAACCTTTCCCCTTCTGATGGGTCTAATGGCACAATGACCCTGTATTCTCCTGACTCGAAGATCATTTTCCATGTCTTTAAGTTGATTATGGCCTGGTTATCAAACTCCCAATCCAATCCAAGCAATGCTGGGTAAGGTGTTGTGTCGTCCACTATCTATATTACTTCGAAGTCAACTTTAGTGTGCACTTCATCTAGGTCTACTGCCACTCCTTTTAGTCTCCCAATTGGTAGAAATTTGTGTTGATTTGCTAGTTTCAGTTGAACGAGTGAATATCCTAATATGGGCTCTCCCATACATTGCCATGTCTTTTTGGGTAATACATTGACTTCGGATCCCAGATCTAGTATGATATCTCCCATGTTGAAATCTCCAATGTTGGCATTCATCTTGAACTCCCTACTTGTTCTTCTCCTTGTATGTAGGTGATTGACTGTTTTCTGTTCTAGCTTTCTTTTTGTCTCTACGCTACATCTTTCTAGCATATTTTGTAATATTTTCATAGAGGATGGATCGTTTAGTAATTTTAAACATGATTTCAAAAATCCTTTGATTGTACTTACTTGTCCCAGGGGTTGCGTTTCTTTGGTATGATCCAACGATGGAGGCATATCATACTTTGGTACTTCCTTACTATGTTGCGCAGTTGAGGTTGACACAATGTCAGGCTTAAAAAATTTCTGTCTGTCTTTCTTAAATATCTCCTTCTCATTCTACACATCAAATTGCTTCCTTGGTTCGACATTCTTCTTCACCCATTGGTGTTGCACCGGTTATTGTCGTACTACATCGTTTCATGTCTTAGCTCTTTCGTGTGTAACTATGTTGATGTTTCTTCCTTCATCCCTCGTTTCTGCTGAAATCCATTGAACATTCTGATTGTTCTAATTCCTCTTTTCCTGGATCTTCCCCAATAACGTAGGACATTCTTCCGTGTCATGATATGATGTGTGACAATACATACAAGTCACTGGTGGAAGTGGACATTCTCTTGCATAGTGTCTTGGTTGTTGACAGTTGTGACATAGGACTAGTCATCTACCTCTTTCAAAGCCTTCTCTTTCTCTTCCTCCACCTCTGTAGCCAGCTCGATCCCCTCGCGATGTGTCATACTGAGGCTCCTGGTTATAATACGCGGTATTGTAGTGGGGTTGCACTGTGTTGTACCGTGGTTGTGCTGTGTTATATGGTTGATGCACAGTATTATACTGCTATTGCGCAGTGTTGTATGGGGCTAGTACTTGGTTAAACTGAGGTGTGGCTTGCCCGATCATCATTTTTGCCTGCACCCTATATGCATCTGATTTCCTCTCTCTCAGCAAGTTTATGGTTCTATAGTCTTTGTCATCATGGCCCACTAACTTGCAAAAGTTGCAATATGGACTCTTTGGGATTTTCTAGTACTTCTGCATCATTGGGCAGTGGTATGGATCGTGGCCTTGTTTCTTACAGATTTCGCACCATAGTCCTCTTGTCGGTAATAGATTTGGCATTCCTGTTTCCATGTACTGTGTGAATGTTGGACATTCGTTCTTATGGTGTCCTTATGTCTTGCATGTGGTACACCAAACAAATTCTCTTTTGTCCTTACTTTTGTTCTGGTTTAGTTGGAACATTAAGTTCTTTAGATCCTCCTTCAGCTCTTTGATGACTGGATCTGTCTTCTGATATTGGTTTTCTTCAAGTTGCAAGGCTTCCTACAGAGCCTCTTCCTGCATATGAAACTTTTTTTGTCGTAATGGATATTTCAAGTGTGGTAATAATGAGTTGACGAACATGTGCTTGTGTTGCATATCTGTCATGACATATTTCATCTTTCCTTTTAGTCACTTGAATCTCTGGTCAATCTCCCATATAGATTCTCCTGGTTTCTATCTAATTTCTATCTTGTTCATGTATTGGTCCTCTGAACTTGGCTTCTAAAACTCATTTATCAACAACTTCTTGATATCCTCAATCGTTTTGGTTGTCCCTGGTGGATTGTTTATGGCTAAAATCATATACCGATCCAGTGCGCGATCCCTTAGTGTGATAGCTAACTGTGCAAGTTTAGTGTCCTCATCTGTGATCTGTTTTGCTTCCCAGATATTTTCATAGATAAACAGGCGCTTCTTCGGGTCCTCCGATGCTTCTCCTTTGAATTATGATAACCTCATGGTGGGATCATGTCCTGCCATCCTGAATGTTGAACTATTACCTTCGTGCAGTGTAGATACTTGACTAATGCTTCATGAACTGGCTCCCCCAGTTGTTGTTCCTTGTGTAGATGTACTTCCTAATGTCTTCCTTCTCCCAAAATTCGGTTGTTTAAATGGTGGTTTTCTTTTTGGTGTGTTGGTCGCACATGGGTTTATGGGTTCCACACTGAAATTAATATGGATATGATTGTTACCTTCTATTCCTGATATTGGACCTCCCGTCTTCCTCTTATATGTTGCATGCATGATTTTCTCAATCTTCTCTACAACTCGAAGATCTTCTACATCCTCTTCATCACTTGCCAAGCCTTCCCTCGCGGCTACGACTCTCTTCTTGGTGTTCACCTTGTATTGGTAGGGTACTCCACTACGCGTCTTTCCAGCTGTCGCCATGATCTTCTTGATCTGGTCGTCATCCATCATGACTGGGTCCAAGGCTTCTTCCTTTTTTCCTTTATCCCCTTCTACTTCCATTTCTCCTTTTTATGTCAGTGCTTCCCCCCTTCCCCCATGCATGCAGGGAAGTTTAGCTGTCTGACTCCATTGTCATTACACCTTTGTTATATAACAATATCTTGATGGAAGTATATAATGATCCAAGGTACCTTCCTGGAGTTCCCTTCAAGAAGTCTTGTTTAGCTGTGCTGTACGATTTTGTTCTATCTACTGCAAACTCTGTGATAAGTTCGACAATGATGTTATCTAACCAAAAATCTACTGCACTTGTGAATTTATTATCAACGTGTTGTAGCTGTGCAATCTCTTCGGGATTCCACTCTAGTTGTCTGATCCGATTCATCGGATGGTTGTCTTTCAATCTTTTGATCCACTCCTGCAATATGTGTGGGAAATCACAGAAAAATACTTCATGCAAGTTGATAAGTACGTATTTGTCCAGATACTTGTGCGGTGTTAACTTGGGGTTTTTGTTATCTTTCTCCACAAACTCTAGCTCCTTTGTCTTCAACCAAATTTCGATCTCTACCTTTGTGGGATTCCACGGTTTCAACATCCCCTTCTAGCGGTGCATTCTCTCACCTTTTTGTCGTCCGATCAGGTATTCTTTTGACACGCCTTTCATAGATCTCATGTGCTCAATCCTATTTCCTTCCAATTAGCCGACAACGAAACCATTTTTTGGTTTTCCCCTTTCTCTTTATCCATTTACCACTACAGATTGACCCTAGTTCATAACTAAGAAGCTTCCCAACAAAATCCCTTAAGAGTATTGGCCCCTCTGGTTACCCAAAAGGCAAGGCAATACACATAGTGCATTGCATAGTCTCACTCGAGATAGCTCTTATGGGTGGTTGCAATACTTAGGTGTTTGCAACCTAGGATTGAGCGAGATATGTACTTGTACGTCACAACCTTTATTTAGTCTATGTAACATCCCGCTATAACATTTATTCTACGTATGCATGTAAAATACTAGATCTACTTAATCACTTCATTCATTCACATACACCAATTAATCAGACAAAACGACACATTCATTCAATCCCACAACACAATGTTATCATGGTTCACCCCCTCCTGGGATACGTCCACAAAGATCTGGCTCTTAGGCTTTTATTATGGTTTAGAAAGATATCATGCCGCGCATGTTTACATTCTTGGTTCTCACTCCCCTCAGCAGGCTCCTCGATCCTTGTGAGGCTAACTAGATCGCACCAGGATCAGCTTGCGATCTAACCCTCACGATCGAGTTGTTCACTTCTTCCTTCTCTCACCGGCTTAAGGATTCATACATTCCTTACAATATTCCTTCCCTCTCTCTCTTCCTATTAGCCTCTTTCGTATCTCCTTTTCTTCTCAGTACTACCTATTATATTTTTGTCTCACCAGCCATTGCAATGTATTAGAAAAACCCTAACCCTATCATCGTTAGGTCTTCCATGCATGTGCATGCGTTGATTTTCCTTCCATCTATCATTTTCCTCTTGCATGTCTTTCTTCCCAAAATATCCTCTCTTTCAGATTCGTCCTGCTT
>JASDQU010750964.1:14509-33201 GCA_032191745.1 Picea mariana
ATACTTTCCTACCCAGGTCATCTTCATTCTAACATATGAAGAATAAGTTGGCATGATCCATATTCCTCCAAAGTTTGTTTGTTTCTGGAGTATTGTGTTAGGAGGAGGTAGAATGACATGAACTACGTTGATCAGAGTACAATTCTCAAAGGGATTGGGATTATCCTAAAATTCAAACCCTATGGATGTGCTAACTCGATGTAAAATTTTCTTCCATGCTTGATATTTATGTCCACGAGAACCCATGATATCCATTCCATGTTATAAGTCATCATGGTATTATGTTGGAATACTAAGTAGGGACCAAAAAAACACTTTTGTTTCCTAAAATCATGCCAATATCATCATGTGAAGGTGGGGGTATGTGTAGATTCATGTCCTTCACAAAGTTTTCCACAATGTCAAAAAGTTCCCCTCATCTAGGAATCTTAAAATACACATCAAATATATTTAGAATTTCCACATTTCTAGCATTTATATTTTAATATACATCTTATGATTCCTTACACATTGGAACTCATTTATTCATGACTAAATAATCTTGATGGACCCATTAAAGATCAATAATGTCACATTACCACTAGTTGTACTTTAAATTTCATCTTATGTGTCCTTTAATAATGACTCATCTTGAAAAAATAATTAAATACATATAGACACAACATTGCCAACACTTATATTAAATATCAATTTTATGATGGAAAAATCTAAGGTAAAATGATTATACCTATGGTAAAGTGGGTATAAAGCACGAGTCAATATAAAGAAATATTTGACCTACAAAAAGGAGGATAAATGATATGGAAACACAAATGTTGGGGGTTATTCCATAGAGCCTAGATGTTAATCCAACCGTAGAATACCACCTCTCCCCATGGAATTGGTAAMCCACCTTCTTTATATGGTTTGAGAAATTTGGGATGGTTATAAATACCCCAACCTCACAYGAAGTAAGGGTTMCACAAAAATAAATAGAAAACACCCTAAATAAAAAAGAAAATATTGATTATGTGTTCAAACATAGGTCAGTATCCAAACCCATCTAATTCAGGCCCTTGAGGATTTCTTGTGAACTCCTTTTCCCTTTARTAYTCTCCATTTTCCACCAGATCGATATATATGCTACAAGGAAAACATGGTTTAGAGGTTTTTGGTGTTACAATATTAGGTAAAATTCATAAAAAAAACATCCATAAAAATATTCATGAAAGGTCACAATTTTTTTTTTCCTTGGTGTGTTATATGTCAAGAAGCTAAAGGATTTCTAGACATGCCTAAAGAAATATACYATCTAAATTTAGGAGAGGGATCAATGGGTGGATTTCCCTTGAAATTCATTATAAATATGGTCAAGGAGAAGGCATTTGCATRGGTAGAAGGATTCACAATGGTGACCATTAAAGGGCTTCATGTAGATGAACACAAGGAAGGGAGAACCAAGAGGTTAGAAGGGGTTGAGGGGGCTGTTATTTGGAACTTGTCATAAAATTACATAGCGTGGAATTAAAATATCTAGGGTAAATCCCCGGTTGTTTTGATGAGGGTATTATCACTCCCCATTGTGTATCCACATAACATTGAACATTCTTAACCTCAAATGTCATATATTTAGATATTAATTCTAGGATGTTATTTTTTTGGTGTATCCAAACATTTTTAAATGGGCATGGTAGTGATTACATGGGAGGTGGTACAATTTATTCTTATTATGTTTGGTTCCACTAAAGAGGAGAGAGGAGGGTAGAGCAAGAAAACATACTCAATTTGTAATAAATAAACTATTATATTACTATACCCTAATAACAGATGACATGTAACATTACATAAATAACAAACTTAAGCCAAAAATAATTCACAAAGAATATTTAAATTTTCCACCTTATCCTTGCAAAAGAAAAACCTTTATCAATTGCCCATGAAATAATCCTCGCAAAACATTTACTCTCACCCTAAAAGGTGTTGCAATTGTTATTATTATTAGTCCCTACCGAAGGTGTAGAGGGACTATAGCGATCAATAATGTTCGAACTATAGAAGTAAAAGCATTATTCTTTACATATTAAAAAAACCCATATATGTCATGATTTGATTGGATGATAGTTTTGAGGTCTTATTGCTAGCTTTGCTATTCCAAATGAATTATATGTTTCCATATCCAAAGTTGTATCATGTACGGTGCTTTTCTTAATCTGTACTATTCGTATTGAAATGTTTAGATATCCAAAGTTTGTACTAATAGATTTGAGGTCTTATTGCACATGGATAGTCGGTTTTCATATTACTTTGTCGTCTTAGTCAAAAAAAAAAAATTAGCATAGTTCCCACTATTTGAACTATTGTTATTGTTATTATTATTATTATTATTATTATTATTATTATTATTATTATTTTATTACTATTACTATGTGTGATGTTTTCTTTATTGTTGCATACTCCGAGAGTCTTTATCATTGTTGTGTACATAAAAAGTCTTGCCATGCTGCATTCTTTCTTAAATGTTTGCATAGGGTGATGCCCTTTGACGGTTCTGACAGTCTTAAGTGTTTACCTAACATTTCTCGCATCCTTAAATGTTTATTGTATAGATGTGTTACAATACAGTTTCGTTCCATTTTTTTATGGTGTTGTTTGCACTGAAATTGTGCAATATTGTTCTCCATCAGCATCATTGGTTCAATGGTTGATGCTTGTTCATTGGTTCATTCCATGCTTCTTTTTGTTGTTTGATTCAACTTTTCAAATTTGAGGTCCTGTAGTTGCAGTTGGACCTCTTCGTGGTTGTTCACTGGTTTTTTGTTCTTCAACTTTGCAAGTTGTTGGACCTATTGTTGCGGCTTGAAAGTTTTAGGGCTGAGCTCTTCTCATCCCTCATTGACGTGTAAGTTTACGTTCGATCGTATCGTTTCTATTCATTTTTTTATGCTTGGTGTTTTTCACCTTGCAAGCAATATTTTTCCATGGTAGGAGTCCCTACCTCAAAATTCTGTTGCAAAACATGTTTCCGTGTGGTATTATTTTCTTTTCCTGGAAACCATGCATTTTCATATGCCAACTTCCATGTCCTAGATATTGTGCCATAGCTATTTCCAAAATTTCAATGCAAAGAGGTTTAGAAAACGAATTCATAGTTGTCACAAGGGGGAACCATCCGCTGGGGTGTAGTGTTAGGAAATGATTTTATGCTATCGGTCAAAAAAATCCTTCCACTTGTTTCCTTTGTCCTATCCTTTCTATTTTTTTAAACATATTCTGCCTCTGAGAATCTTGTAGGATGCACACCATGAATAGGTTCAAATTTCCCTTTGTGCTCAACAAATTTATAGTGTTATTTATTTGCGTTGTTTCTTCTATTTGGTTCACTGTTCAATGTAGGTTTTTTTTCTTGTCATTTGTTGTGGCGAATAGGGGGGATTTAATTTGACAATAAGAATGTTGAAGGATAAATACCGGGATTGGTACACAGTTCCACACTTGTAGTTTTTTTTTCCTTTTCTCTATTTTCAAACAAACTGGAAATAGCTAAGAAACAACTTGAAAATCAAAGTTTAAGAGATGAAAGAAGTAATAGATGTTGATTTGTAGGAAATAGATACAAACTCCATTATAAATGACAACATCGACGAGGTGTTTCATAGCAATGGGATTTTTAGATTGGATGCATTCTCGTATACTATAGGAGATTGCCTTTTCAATGCATTTCATGTTCTACTGCATTTTCGTTATTCCTCGACCAACCTGCGCAATGGATTGATAGATTATTTCTTGGGATGTTTAAAATATGGAGACACTAAGGAATTGAAGTCGTATGAATATGAATTGGCATCTGAGTTTCTTTAGCAGTTGCATGGAATACATGATGTCACTATGTATTTTTCAAAGATGCGGTTGTCTGCATCTCCAATTCTTCCTGCACATGAAAGGGGACTTTGGGGAAATAAATTTTGTATACTATGGCTATCTAAGTGTCTCAATATATCAATTGGAATATGGTCATTGACAAGAAAAACAAGATATCTACTATTGAACAAAGCTGCATCTAGCAATCCATATTGCATCTTGTTCCATGATGTGAATCTTGTCAGTGGTGATTATGAACCACTACTGTATAGAAAATTTTCCATGTGAAATCTTGTAGGACCTCATATTTACTTGTCCCTCATTTGCAAAGACCTTGAATCACAGTGTAAATGGATTATGCATCACATAGACTGCCATGGTTTGCAGAAAGAAACAACTATTTTATCTAGCTGTGGAGATAGTCTATTCAATGAAAAAAAAAATTGGTAGTAGTAGAGATCAATGTGCAGATGTTGCAGATGTACAATGTACAGTCCTTTTGCAATGAAATTATAGGCGGGAGCCAACAGGATTTTACCTTCTTGCATCAACACCTTTCTCCATATCTCCTAGAAAATATGTCGGCAATTGGAAGTTGGAAAGAATAACTTGTAAACATGGCACTGCCATATGAAAAAGGAAATGTGGAGGGTGCCAGATTCTCTTTGCAATGGCTATCTATCATATTCAAAGTAAATATACAGGTCTGGTCATCTCTGGTAGATGGCACTGTCCATTGCTAGTCTATTGATTCAAATCACAATCAAACAATTGAGATCCTCTCATTGAAAATAGATACGACACATATCCATTATAAACCTTTGCTTGGACATATCACTAGTTCAGGGTCCAATGTCCATGCCACCCAAACCACATCGAATCTACATATGTGTGGCATGCTTTTTAATGAGAATGAAACTCCTCCCAGCTGCAGTAAGTCCATACGAGGCTTAAACAAAAAAAGTAAACTAAGTTATCACAACTTGAAAAAATTCATGTGTGAAATTCATCCCAGTTGTGATGAGGCCATACAGGGCTTAAACAAAAAAAGTAGACTAAGTTATCACAACTTGAAAAAGGTCATACGTGAGAGAAAAAAAATCATTGGTAGTATAGGAAATACTGTTGGTCCAGGGTCCAATGTCAATCCCAGCCAAACCCATCGAATGTGCATAAGCATCGCATGTTATTTAATCAGAGTGAAATTCATCCCAGCTGCCATGAGGTCATCCTTCCCTTGAACAAGAAACATAGAATATGTTGTCATAACTTGAAAAAGGTCATACACGAGAGAAAAACATACATTGTCACTTTTCCTTCTAGAGAGAAACTGACATATCACAATATAAAAAAAAATTCATGCACAACACAACATAAACATGTATAGTCACATATTCCACAATGGTTATGCAACTGTACAAGAGGAAAAAATCACATTTTTTGGGCTAAAAGAAACACTGTGCACTACTACCAATGAAAACCAGCAAACACTTTCTACCCATACTTCCCTACGGAAGAAAGATGAAAGACATACCTACATGAAACAAATCAAAGACACTCCTTCCATTTCATGTGCAATTTGCAATCAATTAAATTTAAAAAAAAATAGTAAGTATTTCATGCCCGATTTGGAAGCATAATACCTCCGCTTGACAGTACATGATAAAACATTTTCTAGTGGCAAAATTTGTCTTCCATGCAAACAAACACTTGAAAATGGAAAACTGCTACAGTTTGCAACCCTTGAGAAAATAAGATGTAATACAACACTACCAAATGTAAGTGCACTTACGGAACTTGAAGGGAGACTTGTGTCTCTGCGAATTTCATTTGCACAAATCAGGCCATGGGGCTATAAACGACCCCATATGGGCTTAACATGATCAATTATTAACGTGCATGTTCAACTAGATGTCGTGCAAAAATCCTTGCCACAATTCATTAGCGATACAACGAAAATTGTCATGGCTCTCAAAAGACGGTTGCAATACAAAAATGCATATCAGACAAGCAAAGTGTGTGTGCATGTTGTTATGAAAGAATTAAAAAATTATGTTCCAGGGCCCTATACAAAGCACAAAACATTTGTATAAATGAGAACTAGAACAATGTTCTTGGAAAAGAGGATGAAAACGCTGCATAAACTCTCAAAAATGATAGTGAATTTGATACAAGTGATGAATCAGAGAATGAAACACTTGTTGAGACATCGGTGCATGGATTCACTAATTCAGAGTCCATTTGGACTTGCAAGACAAGATTGTCAAAATTGCATCTGTTGAGGGGAAACATCCACTTGGAATATTCAAGGACAAATTTGTTGAGGAAATGAACTTCCCAACACTCTTATATGAATATCCACATCCCACTAACATTACAGAATGATTCAGTTACCATAAAATAGTTCAATGGGAGATGCTACATTCAAGTGGTGACTTCTCCTGTCACATAAAAAAATTGTTTTTCAAAACAATGCGCATAATAATAGAGAAAGTGTTGTCTTGCATGTGGGTTCGAATAGGAAAAGGCTAGTTACAATGAAGAAATTTGTTGGCCAAGGATGTCAAGTACAAAGTAAACCTAGGAAAAATCCTAAAATTTGATATTGGATACATAGATTTCAAAAACATTCGCATCTCTCCTGACTATTTGCAACAAAATAAGAAAATTGTTTTTTCAATGATCTGACAATTCGACCCACCAACATTTTTCATCATATTTACAAGTGCTAATCATTGTTGGGATCCATTGGTGGCTGCGGTATCTGACCTGCATAGGAATAGGAGACGTAAAAAAAACCCGAATACATTGGAAAATAATGACATTGACTACCTCATAAGAAAAGAACCAGTGACATGTACTCACTATTATAGACATAGAATAAATGCTTTGAGAAAATTGATATTCCATGATGAAATGTTTTCCAGAAAATATCAGACTACTTTTTTGTGACTGAATTCTAGAATAGGGGGAATGAACATGACCACGTACTATTTTGGATAGAGGGTGCACCAGTCTATGGAGCTGACAAAAATTCATAGATCGAGAGGTTTGTGGACAAATACTTAACATGCAACACAGATCATTTTGATCTAGAACTTGCCAAAGTTCATAGACATTATCATACAAAAAGTTGTAGAAAACAAAAAAACTCGCATTGCAAATACAAATTCTTCGTGCCTCCAATGAGAGAAACAAGAATCATAGAGCCACTTAGTTTAGAGGACAATGTTTTTGTTGAGAAATCTAAATCCTTGTTTTCATTTCTATAACAAGGAGAGTTTGATGATTTCATGAGCTTCAATGACTTCTTGACATAGATAAATCTATCAGAAGATGAGTACATCCAAGCCATACAATGTACACTTAAACAAACAACAATTTTCCTTAAACAAAAACTTTCCAATATCTAGAACAATAGTTTCTCCAAGCACATGCCAGTTATGTGGAATGAAAATACAGATGCACAGTATGTCCTCAATGAATATGTTGCAACATCATACTGTACCTCATATATGACAAAGGTTGACAAATCTATGACAAGTGCATTCAGAAGAATACACAAAGAACATTAAAGAATTCATATTGATGCTATACAAACGATACATACACTTGGCAATACATTGCTTAATCTTCAACAAATGTCTTCTCAACAAGAAGTCCACATTGCACTTTCCCTACCCCTCAATTGTAGTTTAAGAAAATGTGTCTTCATAAACACATCTCCACTTGAGAAATGAACATTTGTGCTTAAACCACCGTGTTTGCTAGAACAAGATCCTGACAATTTAGAATACATAATATGTCTCTCTATTATTGATTAATACCTCCAACGTCCATCTCCTATTAAACATATCTTCTTAGCAGAATTCATATCGCATTACAAAAAAATGGAGCCCCCATATCAAAAAGAAAAAAACCCTATGTGATACAATTTGTCAAATACAATAAATATTCTGACTATGAAAACTATTGTAGAGAAAAAATATTGTTATATGTTCCGTTTGATGAAAACGAAGAGACATTAAAATATAACTTCTCTACATGAGAAGCTGTGCATGTTGCCTATGAAACTATAGTGAAAATCAATGAATCTAGACTTACTTACAATGTTAATCCAACATGGGGTGATCCAGAAATTGCAGTTAATGAACTAGAAAACCATGGCAATCTTGATGAGACATTCACAAACCAAAAAACAACCATAACTCCCTGCAAGTCCTATGACTTTGAAGCATATTTTCCTCATCCTCGAGCAGGTGGCATTGAAAAATGTGTGAATATTGGTTTTCAAGTCACAAAACATCCTTTCCTTATTGAAAATAATGAATACCATAGAGTAATATGTCTATTTATCGAGAACAAAAAACAATTCTAAAGGACATCGCACTTAAAAAATGCTTGAGCATGGAGACTCATGTGCACTTGTTCCTTATAGGCGGAGTAGAAACATGCAAGACATTCACAACGAAAGCACTGCTCAAAATGCTTATAAAAATCTATGATTCAAACAATTACTCTCATCCTATTAAACCAAAGTGCCTAATAGTTGCATACACAGGAAAATATGCATATAATACATGTGGAACAATAGTCCACTCTACATTTTCAATGTCTTTTAACAAGTCAGAGTTTCTTCCACTTAGCAAGGAAATGTTAGATACCTTGTCTAAGATTTATGGCAAACTCCAACTTGTCTTTATAGATGAGGCATATTCTATTGAAATTCACTTCTTGTATTCCATTGAAAACCAACTAAGAAGCATAAAACATGTGCACATGAAATACTTTGGAAACATTGACATGATATTCTGTGGGGATATTTACCAGGCATAGCCGATCCAATCTTATTTTATATTTGAACAACCTACGATTAACATGCAAACAATGATGCATGACTTATGGAGAGACAATATTAAATGCTTTGAATTGCATACCATAATGCACAAGGGAGATGAAACATTTATTGCAATTCTGAATAGAATGTGGACAAACAACCAAACATATGATGACTTAACATATATCAATTCGAGGTGCTTGCGACCTACACCAACCGAACCAACCTTCCCTTACCTTTTCTACAAAAATAAGGATGTTACAATGCATAATAGGTACATGCTATCTCTCATGTCTGGCGATGATATCATCATAAATTCAATTAGCCTCAAAGAATACAACCATGGAAATGTGCCATGTCATGAACATACAACCACTTTACCTTTGTAGCTTGTCCTGAAATTAGAAATGTTGGTTGAAATATATGCCTGCAACTATGATTCACAGGATGGTTTGTTCAATGGTGGAGATGGAATACTCAAAGTCTATACCAAAACATAAAAACTTGATGTCTTTTGGATTAAGTTCCATGAACTGCATATAGGCAAGCGACATGCCAGCAATTTGTCTTATTTATATAATTCAAACACTGCAAGTGATTGGACACCTATTTGGCGAATATAAAATCCAGTATCAACATTAGCAAAGACAGGTCGACTAAAGATTCAAAAACAGTTTCCAATTAAACTTGCATGTGCCTATACAGTCCACAGATCACAAGGAGTAAAACTTGATAGTGTTGCATTTTAGCCTACTGGAATTCGAATACATGGACTTGTATACACAACACTATCCCGTGTCAAAAGCATAGACTCCCTGTATTTACTACATCCTCTTATAAAAGATAATTTCAAAGTCAAACAGAATGTTGATATTGAAATGAAATGCCTCAAGACTACCGCAAAATGACATCTACAGTATGATTCCCAATTCATACAAACAAACTCATCTGTATCAATTCTCACGCTCAACACACGCATCTTACATGCACACATGGATGATATACTCAATGACTATGATACAATGCGATCCGATATTTTGTTCTTGCAGGAAACATACAAGGCATTATGCAAGGAAAACAAACAATTTCCAAATCACAATTGCATATCAAGTTACATTACACATGGGGTGATGATTTTGGTGAAAAAACATGTACCAATTTTGGAGCATATACATTTCAAAGAAAAAAAATTTGAGATGGTGCTTGCAAAATTATTTTTTCATGGAACAAAAATTGCAATACTGAATATGTATGCTTCTCCCCATGCAATATTATCCAGCATACTAAATGTTATTTCCAATGCATTAGACCATTTGCATCTGAATGGAACCATTTTTATTGTAGGAGACTTCAATATTGACAAGCTACAAAATAATGCAAGAACAAAAGAATTGGAAAACTACATGTGCAAATACAATGTCCGCTTTCTTTTGAAAAACACAAACCATGTGAAAAATGCGCTTATTGACCATGTATGGTAAAATGTGCCCATTCCTCAATACAACATATTTATCTTAGACACATACTGGTTTGATCACGATACAATTGGTATTGCACTTGAATTATGAGATATACATCAAACATATTGAAAAGTCATATTTCTATGTTTCAAAGCATATCTATGTAGCTTGTTGCAAAAAACCAAATTATCCACCTTCTTAGTTTTCCCTGATTTGTGCACATACTGGTCTGGTCACCACATAGTTGGTGTTGCAATTGAATTATGAAATATACATCAGGCATATTGCAGAATCATATTTCTATGCTTCAAAGCATATATGTCTATTTTGTTGCAGAAAATCAAGATATCCAACTTCTTAGTTTTCCCTGGTTTTGTAATTGATTTTGGTCACAATTATTTTATATATATATATATACACACACACACACACACATACACACACACACACAAAAAAAAAAAAAAAAAACAAGTACATTTTTCTAACGCTATCTATTACTCTATTCCTCTTATTCTATTTTATTTAGTCTATGTACATAGTACTTGCTTGTTTCTTTACATGTCAACTTATGTCATGCACATCTTTTTTTGTGCTTTTGTTCATAGAAACAAACATGAAAAATAGACACCACAAATAACTCCTAACCATCAATGTAGAAGAATCCATGAAAAGGTGTGTTTTTCTACCCATGTCTCATATCTAATAGTTTTTCATTTACTCTGTCTGTATTTGTTGAACTGGTTTTCAACTCTATTTTTTTTCCTACTTGAATACTCCATATCTTCCTGTACATTAACTTGTCTTCGTGTCAATTATATTTTATGCTTTTCTATATTGAAATTAACAAATTTGTACTCCATCTTTTCTTTTCATGTGTTCCTACGTAACAATTTTCTTTCATGTCAATTGTATTCTTTGTACTATGAGGCACACAGTTCTTACCTCCCTTTCTTTTTCCTCTTCTATAATTAGTCATTCTCCCTTTTTTTCTTCCCCTCTATTATCCATTTCCAATTCTATACTTAGTCCTATGTCTATGCTCACGGGTTCCCAGGATGGCGAAGTGGCAGATTTCATGTCCATCTATATATTTACATCACGAGTCCGATCGACCTTCATTCATTTTCATAGTTCGCAAATTTTGTGGTTGCGGTTTCCTACATAGGTTCCATCGAACACTCATGCCTCATGTGTGCAGTGTACATCTTTCACCTGAAACTTTAGTGATCTACAATTCGACCCCCGACTTGAAGCTTGTGACTTATATTTCCCAGCATCTGTTGATATTTCAAAGTGTCTGTTGATATTTTTCCCAGTTTGTTTCTACATTTAGCCAATTTTATGTTTATGGGTTCCCCCCCAATGAATTATTGAACTCCCATTCCCCATGTTTGGATATACATCTTATTATATCCAAAACTCCGGTTATCTACAATTCAACCTGAGACTCCTCAAACTCACAAGACTCTCTCTTTATCGAACTCATAAACTGTATATCCATCTATATATTGACATCACGAGTCTGACCGATAGATTTTGTTTCCTTGGCCAATTTTATGGCCGCAGGTTCCCGGGTAGGCGTTATCGAACTCTCATTCCCTGTGTTCTGAGTATACATCTTCCATCCAAAACTTGGGTGATCTACAATTCTACCAGGTTCAAAAAAGTACCAAAGCATCTTTAATTATCCTCCATGCCTACCACATTCACCCCTTCCCAATACACATTAATTATTATTATCTTGGTGATAGCTCACCACAAATGTTCGAAAACATTGGCATTAAAAAGAGGAAATATCAAAGTAATCTCCCATTAAAATGCATTTATGGGAGAATATTATGGAATCCAATTAGTTTCCTCTATCAATCTTGAATTCGCAAAAACAATGATCGTTGTTTTGGTTTTTTTAAGACGTCATCATAGAAATAATTCAATATTGTGTTGGCCCTCTTTCATATACAAAGGTGTTCACATTATGTCGCTCTTTAGTACTGTGCACATAATTTTTTAACCTTACAGGTTCTCATATTTGAGGCTCTTCTTGCATATAAAAATATTTCTCCACCATTCAAATTTCAACTTGGTTTGCAGTTGGGCCACAGATAACAGTAATAAAATAAAATAATATGAAAAACGTTCAAGTAAATATAAACAAATTATCTTCTGACTTGAACCTGATTCTGTCAAGATCCAGGTATATTGCACAACTGTCAATAGTTTCTTGATTTCCCTACCATCTTTGCATGCTTTCCCAATGCAAATTGATGACGCTCTTATTAGTTTTGAAAAGATTGGAACTAAAAGGAAAAAAATTTGAAGACATATGCCATTAAAAGACATTGAACCAAGATTTACCAGAGATTATATTATGATGTTGCAATGTCTATTTTAAATACAATRAGGAGGAAAGGAAGGTTTTCATCACCTTATGGCTCTAACTCRACAACATGCCTGTGGAGATACCCTGAATATTTTCAGGCATGAGGACCAACGTTTTCAGTGGTCCATAGCTTGTGACTACTACTCATCCACTTCTTCCCAGATGAAATTTATCTCGACATCTGAAATTGTGATGACACATTGTATCCCTGATTTTTTTTTAATTTAAGTACTTGTCACGTGCTCCGCTGAGAACTATATTCAGAACCAATGGATTATCCAGATGGGAGACCATTTCCAAATATCCTTGTTGGACCTTGACCAAGTTTTGAGGAAACATTGGTCATGTTTGACCATTTTTGGGACTTCGACAGGCTGGTCAAAGATGGAGAGCCCAGACAGAGCTGAGATCATGGGATATCACTTATTTTGCAGGATTTTTGGGCTTTAGGGGTTTATGTAATGGGTACAGGATGTCAGCCCATGGGTTTTCCCATGTTTAGGAATTTTTGTAATGTATAAATAAGTAGATAGGTCTTAGAGAAAAGTCTATCTAAGTTGGCTTCGTGCAAGAATATGTAAAATTTCTAGCTAAGTGTTGTATTGAATTTTTTTGTCTTAGTGCAAGTAATTGTAAAAGGATTTGTGCATAGACTATGTAAGGCTTTGTGCTAATAATGATTTCTTGACCTGATTTTGGGAAGGAGGATCTGGTGGGCCATGCATAGATCTCTTGTCCTCTGCGGAGTTGTGTTCTGTGTCTTTCTGCACAAGAGTCGAAGAACGTATAAAGATTGAAGATTGATAAAGAAGAGAAGAAGAAGTTGGTGGAGGTAGCCCCACACTAGGGTGAACCACATACATCATGTGTTTTGATATGCTTTGTGTGATAATTTTCATGTTGTTTATGTGTTTATTTCATTAGTGCACTGATATTGATGTATGATAGCTAGATCTATGGATGGTTAGTGCTTTATGTATGATGAATGGTAGATCTAAGATAATGTTTTGTGCTAAAAGGCTTTAAGGACTTTATCTTGCTTGTTACTTTATTGAGCTATAATAAGGGTTAATCTGCAATGTACGTGAGAATCATGAAATAATGCATTTTATTGGCTAAGTGCTATGTTAAGTACTGAAATTGCAAATCTGTGTCCCAGCTTGGTTGTAGACACCTGAGTCCTGCAACCCCTCCTACCTCTACCTTGGGTGAGATTTCATCTGCTTCGCAGGTGTTGCCGAAAGGGATTGTAGTTAGGGTTTTGTGGGTGTGTTGTTGAAGCATTAACCCTAGGTATGGCCTTGTGCCGACAAATGGTTATGTTGTCGGGACTTGAAACTATGATTGTTGGGAACTAAAGAAAAGAGGAAGCTCTGTGTGTAGATTTGTTGTTGTAGTGTGTAGTATTCTACTCAACTTGTGAATCTTTGTGCTAATAAAGGAACCATATCTGAAGAAAAGAGGTAAGGTACTAAAGATTTGTGCTCTGTTAATGGTAATATAAGTGGAAATTTTTGCTTCGAAAGTATGAATCTAGGTATGATTGATAGATTTTTTCCTAGTATGAAAACTAGGGCACATCTAGAAGAAATATTTGATCTGAAAAAAATTGATAGAGATAGTGAAAGATATGTTATTCCTATGCATAGAAAGAATTTTTGGACTAACAAGTGGATGCAGGAAACTAGAAAGAATTTTTGCAGATTGCTTGTCTAACATGGTGATCCCAGTGCACAGTACAGGAAAGGTTGGGGATCATTTAAAAGAAAGGGAGGATTGAAACTGTGTTATAACTGTAGAATATCGACACATATTGTTAAGGAATGCCCTGGTATAGGTCCTATTTTTCTCTGTTGTAAAGTTATTGGCCATGCAGTTGAGGATTTCCCTAGGATGATTGCTAAAGTTGAAAATATGAACATGAGTCAAGAAAAATATGAAGACGGCCAAGGGACTATGGATATGTTAGAGAAATAGAAAGAGTGAGAGACTATGTTAGTGCAGTTAAAAGAAGTAGTGAATGATCACAGAGACATCAGTTTACCAGAGACCCTAAAAGAGAAGAAGCGCATAGAAAAAAAAATAGGAAACTTCGACATAGACTATGTCTTGGATGAAGAAACACAAGTGAATATCATGCCAGAAAGCACTTGGGAAATTTTGGGAAAGCATACTATGGTACCTTAATTGGGAAGGATAGGCTTGTTTAAAGGAAAGATGATAACCCTATGTGGAAGAGTTACTAATGTACCTATGATTTCTCATAAAACATCGACCAAAGAAGAATTTGAAGTCATTAAGTTTGTTGAGAATAACACTCCTTTTTCACTTTTGTTAGGAAAGACCTAGATTGAGAAAGATCAGATCTAAAGAAAAGCAAAGGAGAAAATTATAGAACAGAAAAAATAAGAATTAAAGGACTTCATAGCTAGAAAAATAGAGTGACTAACACAAGAACAAGAGGATAATTCAAAGAAAAAGAGAGCCAAATAATTAGTTTTCGAAGTTGAAAGAACATAAGAAGGCTTAGAGAACCTGTCCAGGAAGGAAAGAAGTCCAACCACCCCGGAAATAGTAAGAGAAAAGGTATTACCTTTGAACCCTTTTAAAGACCCTTAGTAGTGAGAAGTTACTATGCTAAGAGAAGATAATAATAAGAATGGAAAGAGGAATCTAGAGAATCATATCATAGGAAACAAGGAAATAAATCTCAGTAAGAACAAATCCAAGTTAGAAAAACGATAGGAAGTTCTAGTAAAGACTTCGCAGGAGGCAGGATTGAAGGAATTGAACCTTGTCGGTATAGCAGATCCATGCAGAATGGGAATTCGCCATGGCGAAGATATATGACCATTGGAGGCATCTCGACCATTATAATGACACTCCAAAATGTTTAGAAACACAATTATTGTCAGAAAGGCCAACTAGTTGCAATAGTGGAACAACACCTAGAAGGGCATGTCACCGAGCAAGTGATTCAGGAGTTCACTGAGTAGGAGGCTCTAGTGAAGAAGCAAGTCGAGGGAGTTCGATCCAAGCTTGAGGCCTCTGAAGAAACCCTGCCCAGGTCTAAGTGACTCGATATGAGTCACAGGTGAGTGTTGGGGGCCTGATGGCCCTTGACCAAGTTTTGAGGAAACATTGGTTGTGTTCGACCATTTTTGGGACTTCGACAGGCTGGTCGAAGATGGAGATCCTAGGTAGAGCCAAGATCATGAAATATCACTTATTTTGAAGGATTTTGAGGATTTTAGGGTTTATGTAATGGGCATGAGATGTCATCCCTTGGGTTTACCCATGTTTCGGCCTTTCTATAATGTATAAATAAGTAGATAAGACTTAGAGAGAAGTCTGTCTAAGTTGGCTTTGTGCAAGAATATGTAAAAGTTCTAGCTAAGTGTTGTATTGAGTTGTTTTGGCTAAGTGAAAGTAATTGTAATAGGCTTTGTGCATAGAATGTGCAAGACTTTTTGCTAATAAGGATTTGGCTCTGTGCCTTGACCTGATTTTGGGAAGGAGGATCTGGAGGGTTGTGCGCAGATATCCTGTCCTTTGTAGAGTTATGCTCTGTGGCTTTGTGCAGAGGAGATGAAGAATGTAGAAAGATTGAAGATAAATAAAGAAGAGAATAATAAGTTGGTGGACGTAGCCCCACACTAGGGTGAACCACGTACATCCTATGTTTTGATGTTCTTTGTGTGATGTTGTTCATGTTGTTTATGTGTTTATTTTCTTAGTGAATTGATCTTGATGTATGATAGCTAGATCTATGGATGCTTAGTGCTTTATGTATGATGAATGGTAGATCTGAGCTAATGCTATGTGATAACAGGTTTTAAGGACTTGATCTTGATTGTAGAGGTGATTTTAAGAACCCCTAATGCAGACCGCACCCTCTGCCTCAGCAGAGACCTCTACGTTGACCTCCCAGTCTTAAGTATCATTCTAACTCTAACTTCTGAGCCGAAGTGGCTCCTTCGACTCTCCACTAGAATATCCCTTAGATAATTGGCCCATAGGTATTTTATGCTCCTCGCAGCCTCTAGGCCCAGTCACTGTTCTCTACATGATAGAAGAATAGAAAATCAGGTTTCAGGGTTTTCAAAATCCCGATGTCATGACCCTTTGATTCCCGATTTCCTGATATTCACTTTCCCAATATGCTCTAATCTTTGATTAGCCCTCTGGTCTAGGCTCATGTTCCAATGAGCTCCTATCACATGACCTCAATATTACCACCTTTCAGGATTTCAGAGTTTCAGATGTTGAGATGTAAATGACCTCTTTTCCTCCAGATCCCCAACTCTCTGAATCCCGATATGACGTCACTAGGATGCCCTTCCACCATAAAACACAATCAACAATTGTGATTGGTTACTAAAATCAATGGCTCCAGATCTCCCTCGGGGTTTCGCGATTTCAAATGCCAAAGTGCTTGTGCCTTTGGTTTCCCTGATCTCTCCAATACCGATTCCCTAATGTGACTTTTTCTTTCAGGACTTTTTCCGAAAGATGAGATTGTTGCCACGCATCCTCAAAGATGGATGTCTCTCATATGCTTTGAGGTTTTTCATCTTGGAAATTCCTAATTCCCCTGTTACGACGAGACGACGTCAGTTGGACCCCACAACGGAGCTTTCCTTCCCATCGGGTTTTCGGACTTCATGATTCCAAAATGAAAGAGTTTCCTGTCTTCAGGATCCGTGAAATGCTGAACCCTGACTTCTTCAGATATTTTTACATGCGTCCCAAATGGATGGATGGCTTAGATCATTATGATGTTTCCAACATGGATTTTCCCTATCTCTTGCTCACATAACTCCCGATGTGTCGAGTCTCGAAACTTTGATGGAGTTTTCCTTACGGGACTTTTCCCGAGATCCTAGATCTTCGCCATGTGTCCCCCCTCAAAATGGGCGGCCCTGATTCAACCTCAGGATTTCAAGACTTTCGATGCCCCGAAGACACAGTTTCTTTGGCAACTTAAAACCTTGGTCGCTGAAATGCCAATGGGCACTCGATTATCGCCACCTATCTCCACAAGATGGACGACTCAGACTGCTTCAAGTATTTTCACTATGAAAATTCTTGATCACTTGTCCTCATGACTCCCGATTTCACAAATGTCGAAATTCCGATGGCCACGCCCCTCGTCGGAACTTTCCTCCTCCTGTTCACGAAGCTTAAAATTCATGCAACTTCTGGTCAATCCAATGACTGACATATATAGTTGTGAAGATCTGACGGCCCACAACCTCCTGATCTTGAACTATGGATGCAACCATAACCTCCTCACTTCTTCACCAGATCGAATGGCTGGCAGGATTTTGCTAATCCTCTCCACAAGATTCTAACCATCTGTCTCTTCCTCCTTGATGTTTCCAATGAAATGAACCAAGGACTCATTCCTGGAATTAACCACCTGTGACACAAACTTTCGATGCCTTCGAGTCACTCGATATGCACCCACTCCTTGTACTACCTTCAACAACTTCAAAGGCTTGACCCCTCCTGAGCTCTCTCACAACTCTGAGTCTTAGAGAAGACTTTTGTGCACACTCTGTTGGCAGCCAATTCAATTTTTTCAATTGTCTCATAAGCTGCCCACACCAATGTTTCACAAACATTGATTTTCCGTCGCGAATTTCAAATGAACGATGCCCTTATTCCTCGTGCCTTTTCTACCGCTTGTCTTCGCTAAGTCTTCACAATCGTAAGCATGAAATTTTCTCCTCTCGAGGTCACATTTTGATCATTATCTGAACTACCGGTACTGTCATCATGCTTATTGCGCCTATCTTTTATGGATCTTCACATGACTAGCACTATCCTTTGATCGGTTTTCATACTTCGATGGTTTGCAACAACTCGGTTTTATTAAAGATATTTTGCCTTTGGATTCATATTTTGCAACTTGCCTGGACATTGATTCATTGAACTGCATGGGGGTTATGTTTTATCTTTTGTGATCCTTGCGATTGATCCTTATCGTAGCTCTTGGCATATCAATTGTATGCAATATTGATTTGGCACCTTAGTTAAACGATTAATTAATGCATTGGCGGGAACATGAAAGTAGGTTTTGGACTGCATATCGGTGTTTGAACGATACGGTATAACACTCGCACACATGGGTATTCTCATTTAACATTCTTAAATCGATTGTAAAATTGGATTT
>JASDQU010750965.1:15788-34803 GCA_032191745.1 Picea mariana
CAAGAAAGTCTATACTCGATCTCATCCAGATCCAAAACCTATGAAAGTAACAGACAATCCAGAGCACTTGCTCAGGAAAAAGACCATTGCTGAAGGTTCGGTAATTCATATTCCCATTCATAAGTCTCCTTTTTTTTCAGAAAAACTTTTCTCTTCTCAAAACCCCGATATTGACGCCTGTTCCGGTCAAAGCTTTTCTAGGTCCAATTCAGGTAGTTTTGTCACTGAAATCATTTTCGACCCAACCATCTTGCAACCCCGAACCCCTGAAGTTCTATCTCCCACTGTTAATCAGCAAACCACTCCTTCGGTGCCAGCCAGTCCTTCCTCATCCTCGCCTTCAGTCGCTACCTCGCCGAACATCTAGGTTGTCGTTCCACCTCCTCCACTCATCATGGCAGCCAGATATGCTCCCTTGGTGTTGGCCTCACCTCTCTATGCTATGCCACAAGACTACCAAACTAGACTCCCACAGTTCAATGCAATAGGACCCTTGAAAGCCCAACAACATGTTGACAAAATGAATGATTATTTTGACCTGCAAGAAGTTGATGAGGCTGACGTTCAAATGTGATTGTTTGCCCAAAGTTTGACAGGTGATGTTAAGAAATGGTACAAAGCTTTACCAGCCGCCTCAATCCCTGACCTTGTCGCTTTTCAAAGGAGTTTTCTTGATAGATGGGAGGTAAAGAAAAACCCTCTCCAAATATTGTCAAAATATGAGAATATAAGAAGAAATCAAGGTGAGACGGTACAAGATTACTGCACCCATTTCAACAACCTATACAAAGCAATCCCAACTAAAATCAAACCTCCACAGGGTCTGGCATTGATTAAATTCCCTGATGGATTTGATGCCGACATGTCATACCAACTGAAAGAAAGAAATTCTACCACCCTAGAGGACATGCAGAAAAGTGTTATTAGTGTGGAGGCCAATTTGTTGGCAAAAAGAGCACGAAGGAGGTCAGAGAGGAGGGTTACGATTAAAGAAGAACCTTCCACATCAAACTCCGATTCCAAATTGGATTCTTTGGCCAGAGCAGTGGAAAGAATGATGGATAGGCTCACTGTGTCAGAAAGAAATCCTCTGAGAGATGACCCACCAGCTCCTCAAGTCCGAAATCCTAACTTCAGGAGAAACCCTCCTCAAATCAGACAGAGAGATCCTAGGGATCAAAGAGAGCAGAGGGGTCCATATCAGCAGATCAGACCCCCTCTACAAGAAAATTATGCTGATGAAGGGGGTGAGGTGATTGAGGAGCTAGAATATACTCACATAAATCTCATGGGAATTCACGAAAATGAAGCGATTTTCCTTACCCAAGAAGAGCAAAAACTTTTTCTTCTCAACCAAACAAAAGTAAGTGAAGAAGCTGAAGATGCAGAACAGCAGGCATTCGGAAATGCCATTCTGTAGGTACATCGGCAGTACAATCTACAGAGTAAGAAGACAGAAGGGAGTTCCCCAAAAAAGACGACTGAAACAAGGAAGGTAGTCGAAACCAAAAATACCTCTGAGCCATCTGCCGAGAAGATTCCTGAGAGGGGTACTGTTGAGAAGATTCCTGAGAGGGGTACTGTTGAGAAGATTCCTGAGAAGAGTAATGTCGACGCTCCCATGAAGAAAAACCTTACCATTCTGAAAAGGCCCTCACTGCTCGAAGTTTCACCTATTAATCCACCAAGTACTTTTGAGCAGAGGAATATGGTGGACAAACTAGAATTGATGAGCCAAGGCAGAGCCCCTACACCTTTCATCCTTGAGGGGGAATTGGCCAAAGTAAAAATTCCCATCCCACTTACAGAGTTGATGAACAGAGACGGTTATCGTTCACAGGTGATTAAAGCACTGGCCATTGAACCTAACATAGGCACGAAGGCCTTAACCATTGGATCAACAAATCATTCAGACACTGTGAACCTTACTAATGATCAACCTGAGCTTCTTTTCGGACCCGGAGTAGATGGTCGAGATGATACTGGTGAGGTCGCTCCTTTTTACATCAGTCTAAATATACACGACCTGATCTTACATAATGCTATGTTGGATTCGGGTGCTTCCCATAATCTGATGCCGAAAGCAGTGATGGAGAAACTAGGACTGGAGGTCACCAGACCTTACAAGGATCTACATTCGTTCGACTCAAATAAGGTTAGATGCATCGGTTTGATCAAGAACCTGTGCATCACCCTGGTCCAGATTCCTGCAAAGAGCATGGTCATGGATGTGGTAGTCGCAGACATACCTCTGAAGTATGGAATGTTGATGTCCCAGTCCCGGGGAGCTAAGTTGAGGGGTACCCTGCAGCTCGATATGTCCTATGCCACCATCCCAGTTTTTGGGCAACAAAGAAGGCTATGCAGAGAAACATTGATGAAGTACATGGTCAGTAGCCAGGAAAAACCACACAACTATCCTCTTTACTCTGCACATTCTGACCTGGATTCTTTTATCCTGTATAATGATGGTGACACGGGAGAGCAAGATACTCAGCTGATGGAAGACATATCTAGTCAAGACGAAGGCCAAGAAATCATTGAGGTAGCAAGGATGAAGAACGTGATAACTGAAGAGTTACCCGCAGATTTCTGGAGCATGGACTTTGATGGAGCTGTGAGCAAAGAAGGAGTTGGGGCAGGAGTCTGGCTGCATAATCACAGAAACAGGTACTCAGAAAACCATTCTTACAAAATAAATTTCCAATGCACTAACAATATTGCTGAGTATGAAGCCTTGATGCTCGGCCTGAAGCTTTTGAAAAAAGTTGGTGCTAAACAGATAATGGTAAGAGGTGACTCTGAATTGATAATCAAGCAAATCAAAGGTGAGTACGCTGCGAAACACCCAAGTCTTAGAGCTTATAAGAATGTCGTTCTTGATGCCTTGAGATGTTTTACTAAAGTTGACTTGCAGGTAATGCCGAGGGGACAAAACATTCTGGCGGATGGATTGGCTACGTCAGCAGCCACCTGTAAGATTCCTTTCCGCTCGACTCGCCCATACACTGTTGAGGTGAAATGTAGACCAACCGTTCCCGACAATATCAGGTATTGGCAAGTCTTTGGCAAAGATGATCAGATTGAGGACTTTCTTCAGTGTAAAAATGACTTTGAATGTACAAATATAGATTTAGAGAACGAATATGAAAATGTAAATAGTTCTGATTTTGAAATTGATAGTGTAAATACTGTAGATTCAGGTGAATTAGGCGATGACGAAATGGACGTTGATGTTCTACAGTTGAAAAGCAATGTTTTGCCTAGAGGTCTAGTTCCTTTAGAGGACTTGTTTGACTTTAACGACGTAGCCAAAAAACCAAAAATCGAAGCCCATGGACAAGAGGTAGAAGACTGTAATATAGGGACTAAAGAGAAACCTAGGATAGTCAAATTGTCTAAATCATTACCCCCAGAGCAAAAACTTAAATACATTGAACTGTTCAAAGAATATTCGGATGTCTTTGCCTGGGGCTATGAAGATTTGAAAGCCTATGATACTAGCATCATACAACACAGGATTCCAATAAAAGAAGACCAAAAACCGTTTAGGCAGAAACTTAGGAGGATAAATCCCAAGTTGCTCCCTCTGATAGAAAAGGAAATCAAGAAAATGTACGATGCCAAGATCATAGTTCTGTTTCATTTTTCCAAGTGGGTCTCTAATTTGGTCCCTACACGTAAGAAAACCGGGGAAATCAGACTCTGCATAGGTTTCCGAAATCTAAATAAAGTCTCCCTGAAGGATAATTACCCCTTGCCGAAAATGGACCACATCCTGCAAAGGGTGGTCGGGTCCAGTCAAATTTCTCTGCTGGACGGTTTCTCGGGTTACAATAAGGTCTTAGTTCACCTAGACGACCAAGACAAAACTGCTTTCATCACCCCATGGGGCACTTTCATGTATGTGAAAATGCCTTTTGGTCTGATGAACGCAGGAGCCACATTCCAGAGGGCGATGGATATCGCCTTCGTGGAAGAATCGGGTAAGTTTATTTTCATCTATTTAGATGACGTAACTGTGTTTTCCCGTTCTGATGATGAACACCTGCGACACCTTAGACGAGTCTTCGAGAAATGTAGAAGGTTTGGGATTTCTTTAAATCCTAAGAAGAGCCTTTTCGGGTTAGAGGAAGGCAAATTGCTAGGACACATCATCTCCAAAGATGGAATCAAAATAGACCCCAGCAAAATCGAGGCTATACAAAATTTAGAACATCCAAGAAACCTCAAAGAACTACAATCTTTTATCGGAAGAATTAACTTTCTACGAAGATTCATTCCCAATCTGGCAAAACTCCTCAGAAACATTACAAATATTCTTAAAAAGGATGTAAAAATTAAATGGGACTCTGAGTCCAAACAGTCTTTCGAACAAGTAAAACGAGCACTTACAGAAGCCCCTGTTTTGATCAGTCCTGATTTTACTAAGGATTTCTATCTCTTTTCTTTTGCTTCCGAACATACTATAGCAGCGGTGTTACTGCAAAAGAACAACGAAGGGTATGAACAACCCATAGATTTCTTTAGCAAAGCGCTAAGGGACGCTGCTCTAAATTACAAGATAATGGAGAAACAAGATTTTTCTTTGGTAAAGGCCCTAAAAGACTTTAGAGTCTACATTCTTCATTCCCACACCATAGCATATGTTCCAAATGCGGTAGTAAAGGACATCTTGACACAGGACAATCCGGATGGAAGAAGGGGAAAATGGATTGCTGTCATTTTAGAATACGATATAGATATTAAGCCCACGAAACTAATCAAAGGTCAAGGCCTTACTAAATTAATGGCTGAATCTAACTTCCATGCGCTCGACATTAATTTTCTAGATGTGGCAGATGAATAGGGCGAGATGGCGACTCCAAACATGAGAGAGGTATTTCTCAACTCTCCGTGGTATGCGGACCTTATATTCGTTTTGCAAAATCTACAAGCTCCCCCTGGTTTGACTAAGACCAAAGCTAGATTTTTAAAGTTGAAAGCCTTAAAATTCTGTATTCTAGAAGAAAATTTGTATTGGAAAGATCCTGCAGGCATTTTGTTAAATTGTTTACTGAAAGATGAAGCTGATAATGTTTTACAAGAGTTTCATGCAGGAGAATGTGGTGGCCATATGAACTGGAAGGTCACAACCAACAAAATACTCAGAGTTGGATTCTATTGGCCCACCCTGTTTGCAGATGTGCATCAAAAGGTAACTGCATGTCATCAATGTCAGTTGTTTCAAGGCAAAAGAAAACTTCTCTCTCTACCTCTGAAGCCGATCTCAGTTGAGGCCCCTTTCCAGCAATGGGGACTCGACTTCATTGGAGAAATACACCCCCCGTCTTCAGGCCAGCACCGGTGGATTCTCACTGCCACCGATTATTTCACCAAATGGATCGAGGCAGTACCAAGAAAGAAAGCCACTGACTCTGTTATTATCAAATTCCTTGAAAATAATATTTTGTATCGCTTTGGATGCCCTAGAAAGATTATAACTGATAATGCGGCTGCCTTTCGGTCGAAGAAAATCATAGATTTCTGCAACCAGTATCACATTGGTTTGGGGCATTCCACAGCCTACTACCCTCAGGGGATTGGGTTAGCGGAATCTTCAAACAAAACCTTGGTAAATATCATCAAGAAAACATTGTAGGAAAAAAAGAAATCATGGCACAACAAGTTGGTGTTCGCTTTGTGGGATGACAGACTGACCACCAAAAGGTCGATTGGTATGTCACCCTACCAGCTGGTCTATGGAACAGAGGCAGTTTTTCCCACTTCTCTAGGAGTCCCTGTCATGAAGTAGAGGTATAAGCTGAGCCAAATGACTCACAGAGAAGGATCAACCAGATGATCCATTTGCAGCAGTCTAGGGAGGACATTTTCAACAAGACACAGGTCATCCAAGAAAACATCAAGAAGATCTTTGACAAAAGAACCAAGGAGGATGATTTCGAGCTGGAAGATTTGGTGTTGAGGTGGGATGCCAGAAATGAAGACAAGGGAAAGCATGGAAAATTTGAAAATATGTGGACAGGACCATACGTAATCCAAGCTTTCAGGGGAAACAATGCTTTCATGCTAAACAACGTTGATGGGACAGATCTGCCAGGAGCACCTGTGAATGGCAGAATGTTGAAACATTATGTGCCACCTTAGTAGCAGATTCAAGTTTCCACCCTCCATTGTACATACCATTTTAAGTTTCATTTTTCACTTGCATTTTCTGAGTGAAGAACATTAGTCAATTGGTTGAAGCCCGAAGAGAAGGCCCTAAGCTGTTGATCATTGTTTTTCCATTTTAGAGAATAAAACCAATGAAGGCTACTAGGCAGAAATTTTCAGAATGACAGGAACCAAGATTCTTGGCACTTCACAGAGCAAGTACCATGCCCAGGTGGAGCCGCTGTTATCACCCTATAAGTTATAGGAATCAACTGGTGACTGAGATATTATCTGTCTCTAGTGTTTTTGTTGACAAATTATTTTTCATTCTGCAAATAATTTGAAAAAAGAAAAAGAAAAGGAAAAAGGAAAAAGAAAAAGAAAAAGGAAAAAGAAAAAGAAAAGAAAAAGAAAGAAAAGAGGGTATAAAATAATTGTAATAAAGCCCCATGAAATAATAGTAACTTGGTCCATACCTTTCAAGCATGGCCAAGTTCTTTTTAAATTTGATGTTGATAGGGTAGTGAATGATTTGGCTAAACAGTTTAATCTTAGCCAAAGTGTCTAGGTTAGATTAGTGAATAAATCTGGACAGACTGTCTAATCCTGGTCAGATAGCCCTAGGGTAGAGTAAATTCTTAACCCAACAGTTTAATCTGGGTTAACTGTCTTAGGAAGATAGGTCAAGATGTAGGCTATTTGCTTTGTGGTTTCATTCCAATAAAACCAGCTTGATGTAAAATGTTGCACCATGTCTCAAACGCCTAATGGATAGTCTGGTCGAAGCCCCATGGTGGTGTCTATTTGAAAGTTTGGGAAAAAACCCATAAAACCGCACTTATCCTAAGTTTTTTCCCAGCGCATGTGTTCTCCGCTCTCTATTTTATGCTCCCTGCACTTTTCGACGATCCTGATCGTAGCGCCCAGATCTACAGTGCACAGAGTATTCCGGACCCCCCCAACCGTTCTTCTTTTAGCCGGGGGGGGTCTGGAATCGGTAATAAGATTTGCGCACATCTGGACGACCCAGGGACGAGCGCGTAAATCAACGACCCAGACTGGATTCCGGACTCCCCCGTCCGTTCTACCTTTAACAGAGGGGGGGGGGGTCCGGAATGAGTGATAAAGAGTGCGCTTGGATCTACGGCTCAGAAACAAGCGGGCAGATCAATGGCCCACAATGGATTTCAGACCCCCCCGGATGATCTTCTTTTAACCGAGGGGGTGGGGGGGTCCGGAATGGTTATCTTCCTCTGGCAGGCCCCTTTTCATATGTGGCATGAGTCAATTGGTCCCGAAGTCCTGTCACCATCGGCTATCTGACAGCCCCCGTCACTTATGGACGTCATCTTCCACTTGCTCCACTTGTTCCCGAGTTATGTCCCATCCCATAAATGTTGTCAGTCCCCTACCCCCTTTCACTCATGACCAGCCTCTTATTGTGACTTTTACCTCCAATCCCTGGCCGCCACATCACCCGTTCGTATTTTTCAGCCACCGTCACCTGCCATCTCACCCCCAAGTGGCCCGTTGTCCATTTATTGCTGGATAACACACCCGTTATCCAGCTGACCTGTCTCCCGCGCCCAACCGACCCCAGTTTTGAAATAAAACTACCGTTATTCCCCCTACATCCGCTATTCACCCGTCGCACCAGAAAATTTACCTCTTGCTCCTCCATTGCATTTCGTCGCCCTCGTCCACAGTCAGTCGCCCCCACTTACGTCATGTTTTTTTTTTTGCAGGTACCGTTGCAGAAATGGCGCCAAAACCCAGACAAGCAGAAGGAGAAGAGAATCCATTTCTCCCGCCTCCTGTCGACCTGGACAAAATCCCACTGGTCGACAAAGATAGATTGATCGCAGATACCAAATGCGATTTCGATTTTTCAGACCTCCAGTCATGGCTCAGGGAAGTTTTCCTGGACCAAAGCGATGAAATTGGACTATGGGAGTCCAATTTTCCCCTTTACCTCTTTCCCCAGATCCACCATTTTCCCGAGTTCGCACTTAAATGTCAACCTCACTATATCCCTAAACAAAGAGCCATCATCTCCTCGTCTGGAGACACCCTGTTCCTCATTACGTCCGAAGACATCGACCAGATGATGCAAATCCCCCGTGCCGACTCTGCGTCTCCTTTCAACCTGGAAATCCTCACAGAGTTGTATTAGAAGATGACTTTTCCCCAGAGAGCTCAAATATTCGAGCTTTTCCTTCCCACCTCCGCTCAATTCCCTTCCACAAATCCCCCTTACCCGTCGTCCATGTTCTCCACTAAGGGAAACCAGGTCATTTCTTCCCTGTGTGCTTTGCTAGGGTATTATTTTGATCAATGGGTAGATGAGCCCATTCTGGGTTTTCTATCCATTTTCTCCACTGATGAAAAGCCCACCACCCAGTTCGATTTCAGCACCTTCTTGGCAGACAATATTCACGAACAGTTTGTGAATTTTGGCATGGAAGGCATGTTCAGATACTCGTCTATACTGGCCTACATGTTTGTTTTCTATCAAGCAGATAAGTTTAGTTTTTCCATGCAGAAAATGAACGCAGATGGAAGGCCTCAGCCAGTCACAGCATGGACCTCTTTGTTGAAGCATAACTCCACAAAATATAGATTCAAGGCATTCATCGATCTGTTCTACCACCCTATGGTAAGCATGTTGAGCGGCAGACCCGAGCCTCGAATAAACGACGAAGTCCAGAGAATTTTGCATCTCTCGGACAACACAAAGACCGGGGATTGGTACCTGTATCAAAACTACACCGAGATCAGAGTATTTGGGTGCGAGTTGGCACCCTACAAGCTGCCCAAATATGTGTCGGTAAGAATATTTGCTTTAGAGTATATAAGACAGATCATGAATTCAGATGACATCCATTTTGTATCCTTGAAGAAAAAGCAGCAACTTAGAATCAAGGGGCAGATTGGCTCCTTCATCTGTAACAATCGTGGCGCTGGAGAAGAAGCGGACCGGATGCTGAGAGAGATGAAGTTTTTCCTAAGCTTCCCGTGGCATTATGATCCTTGTGGGATCATCTCAGAAATGCGGGTGGAGAACAAAAACATCCCGTACGTTCATGAAGTGAAGCCCGAAATTGAGAAATTCGCTAATCAGATTATGTGGGTGCCTGACACCTTGGTCGAAGTGGAACAGCAGGTTCCCCCGACCAGTGTGCCGCCAACGACCACACCACAGGTCCCTAAGGAAAAAAGGCTTCGACAAGATTTATCTCCGCCTGTCACGGAGGTATCGTCCGAAGAGTTTCAGCTACACACTAAGAGGCCCAAGACAGTTTCAGCTCTCGACCAGACAGAAGAAAAAGAAGTCCCACCTACCACAGTGACCAAGACTGTTATTCCACCTTTTGGTTCGAGCCTTCATAAGGAAATCACCACAGCAGTACCGAAGAAATCCACAGACTCCCCACTGGACACTCATCCAGGCAAGATTGGGCCCAAGTTGAGCATTTTCGAGAAGTACGAGCTGATTAAGAAAAGAAACCAGACCCTTACCAGCAGTACTTACACTCAGTTTCGAAAGCAGTCGTCCACTGCGCAGCATAGGCTGCTGTCTGCATTTGACACAGAAAGGGGCAGGATGCACAGGGCCTTCCTCCAAGCGCAGGTACCAGACCCCAAGGTGATCACAGACTACAAGAGGGCCACCTTCGAATTCCAGACGAAGGACGTGCACCCAACAGATCAGATGGATCTGCAGAAACAGACAGGGGAGATGGTATTCCATACATTGGCCATACATTGGCACATGCTTCTGCTTCTGCAGCAAAATTACAGGTATCATTGAACAACGCACAGACACAACTCAAGCTGGAGAAGATATCGTCCTTTGCGAAGGACAACAAAATCAAGACGTTGGAAGAGCTGGTCCTCAAGATCGGTTATGATCCCTCGAACGTCAAAGTTGTAGAGGAGATGATAAAGAAGAAGAATGCAGACATCGCCTCTTTGAGGAAACAACTGAAGCTCTCGCCCACAGAGGACTCGCAGGCGAAGGAGATAGCAGAGAAAGAAGGCGAGAAGGATGAAATGCTCAAGCTGCTCATGGAGCAAAACGCGTAGCTCAAAGAAATGGAAGCTGAGATGGAGAGATTATTAAAAGAGAAGGAGCAGATGAATCCAATGGAAGTCATTCCATTTAGTTCCATTCCGATTTCAGGAGAAAGCACAGCAGCAGTGACAACAATCCCATCCACAACTCCATTGACATCACAAGGGGGGACAACTGACCTCGCCAAATCGATGGAAAAGATGAACCTGCAGGACACAGATATCGGTAGGCTTAAAAAGAAAGTTGAGAACCTCCAGGAACTCAAAACTTCCTTCCAGACCAGTCTCTCCAAGGAAAAGCAGGTAACAGAACAGCTCAAGCAGGAGTTACAACAGCTACAAAAGCAAACAGTGGCAGGGAAGACTTTGGCTGAGGTCAAAGAGAATGTATGGACAAACATCATAAAGTCCATAAATGAGATATGGCCTATGATCCAAATTATGTTTGAGCAGAATGAGTTGGTCCAGAGGAGCAGACAGGCCATTTAGAAGATCAGAGTAGAATTGGGAGACATGCCAACACAGGCAAATGAGATCATCAAGTTCCTCAATTCTAAGACTAGAGAAGAGCTGGAAGAGCTGAAGATCGAAGATAGAATAGAGACCATCCTTGAGGTCAAAAGAGTTCTGACCAAGAGAGGTCTCATGCTTCAGCTGGAAGAAAAGGTTCAGCTCATGGACCAAGGGGTACAAAGGTTCTTCAATAAGATTGAAGCTCTGCAAAAGAAAGGTCTACCTGGTCTGAAGGTTATTAATGATAAATTGATGACACTCCCAGATTACAAGAAGAGATTGGTTGAGGTGTCTAAGGACAGTTCAAAATTTGCTGGCATACAAGAGAGCATCACCGACAAAGCATTCCTGGATGCCCTTCAATGGGACATTAGTATCCAGCACGAGATTCGATACATATTCCTCACCAAGCCTACATTCACCAAATATACAGAAATGGACAAAGTGTATCGAAGACTGCTCAAGGTCAACGTGCCCAGTCATCTCAGATGGGAGAAACTCTGCGATCTGCTCAATTAGCAGATGAGCTATCCAGGTCTAGTCACCTGTCCAGTCAGAAGAGGTTGTGCAGGAACCTTGCCAACGGCCTACCCCAGAAATCAACAAGCAGTTACACCAAGTCATCAAGCAGTTCCGAGATTTAGGAGATTTGTTAAATTAGTTAGGCTAAAAATAGAAGTAGCACGTCCTGATCATTTATGACAGGAACGTTTGTAATTTGAGTTATAAATACTTCACCTTTCGAAGTATTGAGGGTTGTTGATCTTCACACCCTGACGCTATCAGACTGTAACATTTTTGAAGAGATCTTCCATTAATAAAGAGGAGGCACTTTTACAGGATTCTTGCATGTATTCACTGGTGATGTTACTCTCTAAGTTGAATGTTATTCTTGCTTTGTGATCATATTGTTTTCTGAAACTAATCTTTAAGAGTAACGAATTTTGCAGGATTTATCTTAGATACCCTGTTTCTGACTCGAAAGATTTTAGTGTTTATCTTCTGGTGTTTTCAATTAAGGAATTCTTAACTGCTTCTTAGTTGAAATTATCTTTCTCATCTTTTCTTCTGTCCATCATCTAAGCTATTAAAAGATCCAGTGAGTATATTATGTCGCCCCGTGGAAGTCTTCCTTCACGTTTCTGGTTGTATTTCATTTTTATTAAACATAGACCCCATAGCCCAATGGATGTGTAGATTGTCTCAACCAAATCAAAAACACTTTGACAACAAAACCAATCTGTTTATTTATCTAGCCTAATATCTAAAATTGAAAACATAGCTAAATCATATAGAGAGATCCCTCTCTAAAGTTGGCAGGGCTAGATCCCAGCTTCAAAAGTGGTTGGATAAAGTTACCTTTGTAGATTTCTTCTGTTTCAACCTCTAGGAAATTTACCAAGTGCTAACATGGGCCATTCCTTCCTTGTTTCATAATATGGTCTCATGTTAATCCTTTACCCTGAATGGTGTGCCACATAATAATTCTATCTTATAATGAGGCTACCACCTTCTTGATATTTTTGAACCACCAACTCCCGTCACCTTCCCTTGTAGGCACAGTTTCTTTATAGCCTAATTTTGTCGAATATTCCCCTCTAGAATTGTTGTATATCTAAATCAAATGATCTTCCCCCGACCCTATATGGATGTGATCTATTTTAAGTTCATCAACAAAGTTCAAGTCATTTTTCAATATCCATCCCTAAGACTAGATATTGATCATCTCTAGATTTGCTAAATGTTCCAGTGAAAAGAGACCCTATCTGTGCAAATGTTTGATCATACTTTTAGGAATGAGGAAATTACAATTACAACCAATGATGTCATCCTAACCAACTTGAATCTCCATGTCATTCCCCACATTCCAGGTCAAGTGTCAACCCACAAGGGAGAAAGCATAGACCAATTATTTCCAATGATTCGAGCAACCTTGATGCTTCTTTGGTTCGCGACAAATCTAGTCTACTGTAGAACCTGGTAAAATGTATTTTTCAGATAATATCTTAGCCCACAGAATACCAGATTGAATCAATTTCTAAACTGACTTGGATGCTAAGGAACAATCGAAGGTGTGGATCTCCTTGAACCCCCATCCACCTTGATATTTTGGCTTTGCAATCTTGTCCTATCTCACCCAATGGCAACCTTTTGTATATTGACTTCCTTGCTAGAGAAAATTATAGCAACATTTTTTTATCTTCTCCAAAATCCCTTTCGGGATCAAAGACATGATGTGCCAATACACTGGGATGGCTTCCAACACATACTTAATTAATACAATTTGAACTCCCTTGGAGAGCCATTTATGACACCAAAGACAAATACAACGCCCTATCCTTTCCAACAACCACCTCCAGTCTTCTTTGACATAACCGTTTATTTTGTGATTTTAGCCAATATATCTAAATCCCAAATACAATTGGTGATTTCAAAAGGGAAGTACCCTCGTGAGTTCCTCTATGTTGTTATCCCTCACACTTGATAGATACATTGCCAATTTTTCTATATTTATTTCCATTCCCATGGCTTTCCTAAACAATGCCAACACCTCCTTAGAGTATGGATATACCTGCCATCGATTTGAAAAAATCATAACACATCATCCACAAATAATAGATGGGACACCACAAATCCTCTACCGTAGATAATCCCCTGAAACTATCTTCTCCTTTTTGTATAAAACATTTCTATGCAAAGCCCTTCGTCCACTAGTGAAAAGAGATAAGGGGAGATATGACATCCATGGTGGAGTCCTCTCATGGCCTTGAAGAATCTCGAGGTGGATCCATTAATCAAGATAGATTTCTTTTTCATAGACACACATACTAAGGGTAGAGTGAAGACTATATGGAGCAAAAGAAAGTGGTGGAAGAGCCACAACACCTTTTCAAATTCTTTGAACAGGTCAACCTTTATTACTGTTGTTGGAATTTGATGCTTTTTAATCGAATAGAAAATTTCCTGGGAAAATCCAATAGCTTCTTGAATCTGATGACCTTTTAGAAATCTGAACTAATCCATAGAAATATAGTTCGAGAGTATCGGTTTAAGGAAAGAAGATCATATTTTAGCTACAACTTTATAGACATAACTACACAAGGAAATGGGTCGAAAGTCCACAAAGGAAGAAGGCTTGTCCGCCTTAGTAATTAATGAAATAAAATTTGCATTCATGTTACCTGGAACACTACCGGTAACCCGCACATCTTTGACTACCTGAAGAAGATCTTCACCAAGTAGATCAAAAAAATCTATGAAGAGATTGACCGTCCAACCATTAGGACTGGGACTCCCCATTAAACCCAAGACCTAGAAGGCTTCTTTACTTACAATGTTTAAAAATTGAGCATTTAATTCATCATTCACCATTTTCATAAATGACACTTCCAGCTTGAGTATCTCGACAATATTTGATTCCTCGGGACTATGAAACAAAACACCAAAGTAATCCATTCCCAAAGCTACCAAGCCTGGGAAATCCTGAATTGAGATCCCTTCTACCAAGGGAAATTCCCAAATGGTATTTTGTCTCCTCCTCCGATTTGTGAAACTATGAAAGAATTTAGTATTACTATCCACAAGAGCCAACCACGTCGCACGAATGTTTTGTCGCCAATCACTTTCTCGATCCTGAAATAACTTATAATGCTCCTTATCGAGTTGTCTAGTTTTTTCTAAGTGTCCTTGATCAGGAACATGACCTTCCTCTTTTGACAACACCCCCAACTGCACCTCTAATTCCTTCAACCAACTATCCATTTTTTTCAAACTATCCATCGACCACTCCACAATTGGACCTGAAATGAAGCATCTAAAACCACTATGAGAAAAATAAGGGGATTGAAGCCCCAAACCAATCCCATAGAGTAACGAAATACCGAAAGGGTCTAACTTATCCAAACTAGAAACCAAAGGCCAAAATATGGAGGAGGAAGGTAGTAAAAGACCCTACCTAAGCACTAGAAATCCCTAATAAGCTGCAAATCTAAGCTAAGGTAGGAAACTCGAGGAAGGTGATCCAACATAGAAGGACAATAGAGAAGCATTTATGTCATTATTGGGTGGGTCATGCATGGATGTAGAATAAAAGTAGACTACACATCGGTACCTCTAAGTGGGTGGACATATATAAATATTAAAGTGTATGCATGTTAACTTTATTGCAATGTTGATTGCATAGACATGTTAGTTGTTATGTGATTCAATCTCTATTCATAAGCATGTTTGTAAATCTTCTTGTGATTTTTTTAATGATTTTCATTTTGCAATGATAATTTCACCTTTGTTTACATATAAATTATGTTATTTAACCATGGGAATCCATATTAGACTTAGAGCTAGAAAATCCGATTGAAAATGAGAAACAAATTTGAAATGGGTACCCCAAAAACCAAGGGAGGTGGGTATAAGTGTTGATGTTTGTAGCATCACACAAGTACTTGCGCACAGGTCTAAGTGTCTATATGTGTGGAAGTTTTCCAAATCCTTCTACCTTAGTAATTTAATTTAATTAAAGGAATTATTAAAGTAAAGTGTCTTTTATAATTAAAATGAGTTTAATTTAATGAAATGTTAAGGTTATTAGCATTAGTGAATTAAATTAATCTTCTCCATTGATCTCAAGTGAGGTGAGATCTAATCTCAACTATTAATCACTTTGTAGATTAGGGTTATGTTTGATTCAGTCATAATTCAAGATTATAAAAGAAAGGCTAGGTGAAGGAGAAAGACATCCAATAGAAGAGAAAAGGACTTTTTCTCAAGTGCTTGAGTCACAAAGGACTGTGACTCAAGGGGATCAAGGACATGAGCAAAGAAGGACTTTTGATCAAGTGCTTGAGTCATGAAGAACTGTGACTCAAGGGGATCAAGGACAGGAGCAAAGAAGGAGTTTTGTTCAAGTTCTTGAGTCACAAAGGACTGTGACTCAATATGGGTAAATAATGAATTTCATCTAGAGATCAATTCCAAAGGAGAAAACTGCAAGTAGTGCAACAAGAGGAGAAAACCTAGTAGCCAAAAATCAAAGGACATATTTCTAGGTAGTTCAACAGCAGGTTGTAGGACAGGAAAAGCAGTCGTACAACAAAAGGGTGCACAACAGGAAGTTGTATGCGTCATAGATGTAGTATTGGGCACATGTGTACATGTCATATAGGTTGTACAGGGTGCATATGTATGCACCGTATAGATCGTACATGGCACATATGTATCCACAAGCAAGACTACAAGGGCGTCAGTATATGCGCAGGTGAGACTAGTTGGGTGCATATGTATCAACAACACAGGTTGGACATGGCACACACAGTTTGTACATGGTTGTCCAAGGAAAATGAAGTATAGGGTTTCTTCAGGGCCTGAGCTGTCAGGTTTGTTGTAACTTGTATTTTTTCTCAGTGGTCCATTTTCCCAGTAATGTAGCCCTTGTAAGCATGGAGTCATTATTAATGAAAATCTAATTTGAAGGGATAAATTTATGTGTGTTGTGTGAAGTTTGGTTTCCAATTTTGCTTCTATTGTTTTATTTCCAGCCAATATATTTTATTTTGTGTGTTGTGATTTATTTATTAGCAAGCAAAAAACCAAGGTAGTAATTTATCTAGTTGTTGGGAATTGAGATTTTTCAACATGGTATCAGAGATTACACTCTAAGAGGGAGAAAAATTTTAGAAACACAAGAGACACACAAAAAGATACCTTGAGTGCTTGAGACACGAAGGACTGTGACTCAAGAGGGTTTCAACAAGGGTGAAGAAGGAATTTCATCTAGTAATCAACTCAAGGGGCAACACAAGAGAGTGTTGGGAGTTAGTGACTCACATAGAGAGATAAAGGAAGGACATTTTCTCATTGAGTGCTTGAGACATGAAGGATTGTGACTCAAGGTGATCTCAGGAAGGGTGAAGAAGGATTTGCACCTAGAGATCAACTCGATACAAAGGAGAAGATAAGAAAGTGGGAAACAACAGACAAATATGGTAACAAGGAAAAATCTGGGCATATCTGAGCAACAAATCTGAGTCGTATGAGCCATAGATCGGGTCGTACAGAGCTACAAAAAATGTCGTATGCACTGATAATATAGCTTAGGGAGCGTACATACACACCAGACATATATTCTAGGGTGTGTACATATGTGCCGGACAAGTGGTCCAAGGCACACATATACAGTCGGATAGGTGGTCCAAGGCACATACATATGCGCCATACATGTGGTACAGGGCATGTACATATGTGTCGTACAGGTCCTGCAGGGTGCGTACAGGTCGCCGATATATGGTCATATAACGGGGGTAAAGGTGTTGGGATGCAAGTGTTGGCTGTATTTTTCTTTTCTCCGTGGGAAGAAAATATGACAAAAGCACGAGAATTATTCAATAGTTTGATGGAGAAGGACTCATGGATCCATTTGGAGCTTGGTGATGATGCTAAGTATGCAATGAAGGTGGAGGAAACAATCTTGTTCCATATTGAGTCAAGAAATTCGTTGGAAGCCCAAGATGTGTTATTTGTACCAGGACTGAAGAAGAATTTTCTCTCAATCTCAGCTATGGAGGATAGGTATTTTTTCATCATGTTCAAGAAAGGGAAAGTACTCATAAGTACAAAGGGAGACAACCTTAGGGGGAAAGAGGTACATGGTAAAGTTCTATATATTTCAAAGAACAAAATGACACAAGTATATGTTGAAGGTTTGTATATGCAAATTGAATTGAATTGAGAGTATCCTAGAACCAAGATCAAGAAGCAATTACAAGTACACTATATCATCATCTTAATCACAAGATTCATTGCATTGACAAGTCTTACAAGGGTCAGCTACTAAAACAAAGACAACACTCTCCTTAGAAAGAGTTCATTTTCAGGATGTTGCATAATTAAAACCATATTGTCATCGATGTATTCATCTTCAGGACCAATCGTCAAAGATGATAGTTGTTGATTTTCACATAATACATAAGATGCGAGATATTTTAAAACTAAACACGTCGACTAAAATGAAACCCTAAATCAAAACCCTAAAATAAAACCTAAATCAATAATAATATATGTAATAAAACCTAAATACAAATTAATAATAATATATAATAAATTAATTAATACATTGTAATATGTTTCAGTTATATTTAAATAGTACATGACATACTAAACATTAATGTGATAAGTATATAACAAATAATATGATAAGTATATAACAAATAATAGTAAATTATAAAGTAAGTTATAAACTAGACAATACATTGTAATATGTTTCAGTTATATTTAAATAGTACATGACATACTAAACATTAATGTGATAAGTATATAACAAATAATAGTAAATTATAAAGTAAGTTATAAACTAGACATACATTGTAATATCAGAAAGATGTAATATGCTAATACAAACACATCAATCTTATTAATACCCGAAGAAACTAAGTATATTTGCAACATATTACTATATAATATATTAAGTAAAAGTGTAGGCATTAATATAGTCTAAAAGTATTTAATAAAATGAGTAATATAAAGTAGCCTAAGACCTAAAAATATATAATGTTATATTATTAGAAGATATAACAATGCGAAACCTTAGATATATTATAAATTATGCGAGGAGTTCATAAAAAATCTCGATCAATCCAATCCAACACCTGCCTCCTGCATCGTGGCCCAAGAAGCTCAGCAGATCTTCCCTGGTGGTTAAAACGAAGCCGAGGTGATGTAATCGCCAGAGTGGTTGTTCGATGTCGTAGACTTTCCCCTTAGAATTTCAATAAGGTTAACACTATTTAATCCTTAAAAGAATAAAAAAGACTAAGTTACTTTCATTTTTCAATCAAAGTACAAGACGTAAATTTAAATAGAGAATACATTTTTCAATTCATTAATCTATTTCATTGTGTATCCACTATTTCAAAGATTTAACATATTTTTAATTAATAAGAAAACTAACTAAATACTATATTAATATAATATTTTAATTTATTATTAATATTATTTTAATTATAAATATTTAAAATATTATTTTAACTCTTAAAAATACATTTAAACTTCAAATTAAAAACTAAATTTTTATAAATTCAAAGAAAGAATAGCCATAAATACTTAAGAATATTTTAAAATAAGCTCTTTAAACAATTATCTCAAAAATATATTTTTAAATAAGTTTTCTAAATAATTATTTTTGAAAATAATAACATCTTTATTATATTATGTAAATTGTATTTTAAATAAAAAAATTTAATCTTTTTTTAAAGAATATGAATTGTTCTAAGACTTTTGCGAT
>JASDQU010750966.1:3637-20294 GCA_032191745.1 Picea mariana
AAAAAATATAATAATTATGAAATATAAAAATAAAAAATAATATAAATTTGTAATGATGATGATTAACTTTCATTAAGTTTAAATTGATTTGTTCAATCTTAAAAAATATTCTAATTTTACTTAACATTAATCATAAATATATAAATTATAAATTTAATATTATAATAATTTAAAATAATTTATTAATCTAATAAATAAATATTAAACATTATAAAATTATGAAAAAAAGATAAAACTATTAAGGTGAGATGCAAGAATATTGAAGGCGCAGAGGCATTACAAAACTCGGAAGTGCAAGAATATTGAAGTACAGGTGCAAATAAAAGTGTATGTCATAGATTTTTTTTTCCCAAAACGTCAATTAGATGTTTTCCCTTTTTCTTTTTATTTTGATGGTATTTTACGATCAAATATTCCATGAGAAACAGTTTGGCCGTCAAATTTCATGGCGAAAGAAAAGTTGAAGTGCCAGATGGAAAGGACATTATCATTAGCTTCCCTGAATGGACACTCTCTCTTCCTGATAATATATTTGCCATGTTCAATAGGTGTTTAACATGGGGTATTTAAATGGTTTTGTATGAGCAGGAATTAGATGGAGGATTAATTATTATGCAAATAACAATTTGCGTGACTATTTCAAACATACAAGTAAATGGGCATTTAAATGATTTTTTCTCAGCAGAGATTCAAGAATTATTGAAATAACAATTTGCATACAATTTTAAACATATAAATAAATTCGGAATGTGGGACTTAATCTAAGAATACAGTTTATAATATACAAATTTACATCTATCTGAATTTTCCAATTAGAATTAGATCGAATTCTCGGAAATCCAATGGAATAAGGGTACGATCTGATGACCTTCATCCGACGCTCATTTGATAAATCGAACAGTTTATAAAGTGGGTAAATCATTGCAATGATAGTACACCCAGTTTAAGATGTTGTCTTTATATATATAAGGATTAAGAAGTTTGGATAGATGATCTTGTTTTAGCTAATAGAAACAAGATAAATTTAGAAGATTCAATGGAGAATTTGTATGGTACCAAGCTAATCAAGATTTGTAGTCAAGTTTATTGCCACATCTTTTCTATGACATTTCTTTACATTTGATCAAATTTGAATGAGGGAGAGAGGAACATAGAAACCTTAATTTAAACTAAAACATTATTTTTTATCAACAGTTTACTTTCATTTAAATTATGATTATGTTTTCATCTTTTGCTCATTCGCAATCATTTTCACAAAATCATTTGGTAGGTTTAATTAGTTAAATTATTTTTTCAGTTTGCATCTCATTTCAAAGTTAAAAAAAAATAAAAAGTATCTATCATTTGTTTGATTTTGTGAAAACAAAAAATTAATATTTTTCTCCTCTCCATCAACTTGAAGCTTCTAGAATTTTAAGACCATATTTATAAGGAAAATATAAACACTATTTGTTTAGAACTTATAGTTAGTTTAAATTCATTTTAATTTTATTGTTCTAGATTTTGTTTTATTCACAATTTTTAGGTTATTAATTTGGTTTCTTTTTGCTTCACGGGTTTCTATTATCATTTATTTGGTATGGATTTGATCATGGCTTGATTTTATTATCTAAATACGTTCAAGATAATTGATCCAAAAATAATATTGGATTGCTGCAAATAATTTATGAACAACAACAAATAAGATTTGGAAATGCGTTAAAGAACAAACAGACCATTTTGCACGACTGATTGCAGAGCCAAACCATGAGGAATCTGAAGAAACGATTGAAACCCATCTCCATAATGGACCCATTTAGCTTACATGCGAGAATTTTTCCAATCAAATGCACGATTTGAGAGATATTTGTGGCTCTTTACGAGGAAAATTTCAGGTGGCGAAAATTATTTGTGACGCCCAGATTGTTCATTCATGGTATAAATATATGAGAAAGTTCAGAGGCAAGGGGAACAAAGAAAATTGAGAGGATGATTTTTATCCTTTCTTTTTTGTATATTAAAAAAAAATCTTTTCAAATGGGTAACAGATGGTTGAAATCTTTTGGAGAATGGACAAGTATTTTCAAAGAAGAATATGGAATTTCAGGTTTCTTAATGGCTTTTGTCCTGTGAGTAAAATGGTTTTGTTTTCATTATAATATCGTCATATTCTTTGAGTAATTGATTGTGCATTTATTTAAATTAGCTTTAGTCTGTATTATCAATACATGATTAATTGCTATAATTTATGTATTAATTTTTTTCAATCTTTAAGAGTCTATTATCCCAAAAAATTCCTTTTGGACCTTATCATGAACTTATTATATTGAAGCTATATGGGATACAATTTACTCTTTGGCTTTTGTCCTTTTGTAAATTGTGCAATGTTAATATTGTTTCTTATATAATTTCTGAATATAAAACTTTATTTGTATTGAACTAGTTTTAGACCATTCTGCATATTAATTTTCATGTTATGTTTTCATTTATATGGTTAATTATATTTTGGTTCCTTTAATATCTATGGTATATCATCTATTCAAGTATTTTGAATTTACATCTGATACTAGATAGGTGGTAACACCATTTCTTGAGAATTGAAATTTGTTTCATTTTCATTTATTTGGACATTCTAAAGTCACATGATATATAATCGTTTGTCTTTCTGTCATCATAAACTCGTTTTAGAATATAAAAGACTTCTTTGAGTTTCTTAAGGAAGTATTATGCTTTCTTTTTTCATAGGTTTACACTTAATACATTTTAAGATGAGCTCATACAAATACAAAGAAATGAATTTAGCTTAGCATTGCCAATCAACGAGAGGTTAGTTAGTGTATTATTTATTTAATTTGTTAATTTGTGAATGAATAGTGATTGCACCATCTAAACATGAAATACTTTGTTTATTTCCATTATATAATTAACAATCATATTCGTCCATTGTTTATTAGTTTGGTATTTAGAGTATTAGAATAATTTTATTTATATTCTTCATCTTTATTTAGATCCATTATCATAAAACAATTATTTTCACAAGGCTTTACTTAAACCTTGTAAATTGTATATAGCTATTGTACATAAACTCTGTTAGTTAAGCATTTGTAATTAAAGTGTTGATTGTTAGAGTTGTATCTTAAGTTAGTCCACATATTTTAGTTGTTCTAGGATCTTAGTTGGCTAACAAAGCCATAAAACCTATCAGTGTAGATTATACCAAAAGGCTTGGGTTAAATAGACAACCCTGAACCAAATCTTCCCTTCCCATTGACAGTCTGTCATAAACGTCCATCAAAAAATGGCGCTAGAAGGAGGGACGATGTAAATTTACTGATAAAATGTTTCACCCCTCAACCTGTCATAATTCTGTATTTATAAATTCCTCTTATGTGTCATCTTGAAATGCATTAGAAGACAAGTTAGATGACAAGCTAACTATTTGGAGTCAATTTCTTCAATTTCTTAATTTTTCATGGCCCCTGCCCAAATCACTATGTTGGAACATGCTTTCAACCTCTCATTACCATTTATTCCCAACAATACAATTGATATCTTTTCAGAACTCACCTTTGATGGTGAAGGGAACACATTTGCAGTAGACCATATTTTTATTTTTTTTTTGTAAGTGCTTAAAGAATAAGACGATTGATCTCAATCTCATATGTAGATTGTTCTCTCTCACTTTCCGAGGTCGGGTTAAATATTGGTTCAAACCTTTTCCATCTAATTCGATTCATTCCTTGTCTCAGTTTGTAATTGAGTTTTTATCAGATTTTAACAATTATGATTATGATGAATTAAGTGAAGAATTAAATTTCTTAAGAAAAGAAAATGATGAATCATTTAAGGATTTTGCAATTAGGTTTATACATGTTTGTACTAGATTCCCTTTGAAATAAATGTATCTTATTTTTCAATGGTTTCAATATCTTGTTTCTCTCTCAGAAAAACAAGATCGATTAATTATTAACCAATCTAAATTAAACACTAATACTCAACCTCAAGATGGTTTAGATTTTCATGTTGATCTTGAAGATTTTGAAGCACCAGAATTTTTATCAACTTCTTTCATTTTGGCAAATCAGGAGCAACATCATATTTTACAAAATGCAATTGTCACTTTTAATCAGTCTTTGCCAACAATGTCTCCTCCTGTCGAAGAAGATACCTTGACTTTAAAAAATGACATTTGTCACACTACCATAGATTTTATAGTTGTTTATAAAGTAAAAGAGATTTAATGTGAAGTTGATAATCATCTCGACAGTAAAAATTCTCCTAATTTAATTGAAAAATTCCATGATCAATCAGTAGGAGACAAATCATTAGTCAGACTATTAATCAACCATCTATCTCTAGTGATTTTCTCTCACATTTTCCCTTACACAATGAACCAAATTGTCTCTTAGAAACTATCTTTTACTCTTTAAAAGAGAATACAACAGAGGTTGATCAGTTTATACAAGGAGAGGGAACAAAACCACTATTCGAACCACATATTCTGATCATTTCAAGAGATGCATTTCGTCTTCTCAACTCTTCTACATATTATTCCTTGTACCATGACATTTCTTATCATCATGTTATGCAACCATGTATTCCATATCACTTTGGAATGAATTATGCACGATATAATCAGGTACGAATTAATAGAGATTACCGAATAAAAGATAAAGAGAAAAATAATTTTTCCCATGAACATATTAAATTTTATTCTCATCAATTATTTGTGGGTAAATCAAGAAATGATTTGAAAGAGTCTCAAATTCCATCCTCCATTGATTCATCTCAATTTGTGTTTAAAGAAGGATCTAAATTTTTCCATGATCAATTATTTGAGGTTGAAAAGTATATCAACCAAATACTATTACCAATGGTGATTATTCAAAAATGTTGGTTGTTCCATTTAGTTCACCTCGAATAGTTAATATTGAAGTATTCGATCTCAATGGAAAGTTTCAAGAGAATAGGACACTTATTTTCCGATCGAAAATAACAATAAGTTCTCGCAATCTTGATCCAACCTTTTTAAAAGATTATTTCCATGATAATCTAATACTTTATTCTCACCAGGAATATTTTTCGTATGTGAATGTTTCAAACAATATCATGTTAGTAATTTCATGTATTATGATAGGATTGCAGATTGGTTGGAGTATTCATATCTTGAAAAATTTCCATGGAATGGTAAGATTATCTTCACCTCATTTAGAGATCAAGGAGGTAACTTTGACACACTCATTTTATATCCTTTAGATGGAGAAAATATGGAACGAAAGGAAAATTGTCGGGAGAATGGGGCACTTTGGTCTAGGCCGATGGTTATGTCAGGTCCCCATAACTCTCACAAGCTTCACAATCTCATTTTTTCATGTTTTTGTGACCCATATAATTACAAAATTGCAGATTGGATGGAGGATTCATACATAAAGAATGTTCAAGAGAATGGTAAGATCATGCTTACTTTGTTTTTAAATGATGATGATAAAGGTAAATATGATGTATTTTTTTCATATTTTGATATACTACCATTCGTGTTACTAATATTTGATTTTGTTTTCATTGTAGTATTGGAGTTACTCCGATGGCTACATTGGAAGCTTGACTTCACTTAGTATTTTGATTCGTTTAGTAGTTAGAGTAGGTTTAGGAGTAGCTGTCCTTTAGTTTTCTTTATCAATGATTCTTTTTTCAATAATGCAGTTATGAACACAAGTGGGTACACCAAGAGAACCACGATATGAATGTTGTCAGGGATGTCCACTTTAATGATTTTCTCTCTTATTTTCGTTAAATATTTATTTTCAAAAACACATTATCATCATGGAAATTTTAAAATGGAAAGTAAAGAGATAAGTAAATTTGAACTATCAATTCATCTGAATTCAACCTTGACCCAAGGTGTCACGAGTAGGACTGCACTCATTTTAATAAGAATTTTTCTATTTTCTTTTACTCTCTTTTATTTTTAATAATAATTCTTCGTCAAAGTAACATCTTATGCATCGTTATCTTAAGAAAAGAACTTGCTCGCACATAATATTTTATATGATTTAGTTCTTCATTTATTTTACAACGGGATGCTAGTAGATCCCAAAGCTTGTGTTTATCTTTGGCCAAATTTTTTTTTAAAAGTGAGCTTTTGTTATTTTGATTTTTTTTTTTTTATATACTTTTGATTTTGAATCTCATTAATAAAATCTGATTCGGTTTGCTGTGTGTTTGTTTTTTTGTCTTTCTTTGATTGAACTTTCTTCTTGTCTATCTTTTTGAATAAATATATTTCTGATCAAAGAACGATTGTGAAGGAATAATTCATTTCAAGAATTATGTTTTTAAAATAAATTTGAAACAGTTCAAATAGTTTTTGATGTTAAGGTCTAGCTCAGATAATTGATTTGTAAGTCAGTTGAGTACTATGAAATCCTAAACGGTCTTTGTGAAAGTATCACCCCTGAAATGTGTCGAGATCTTTGGCGATTACAATTATCCTTAGACTTTTTACACCATCCCTGTTCTTAAAAGATCACTTCTAAGTGCTTCCCCGTTCTCTAGATGATTTCTTAACCAAAATCTAAAATCCCTAAACCATGATAAAACTTTTTGTTTTGAAAGAAAAAAAAAAAATTTGATAAATTGTTAACCTGTATTACAATTAACCTCTAGTATCAACCCGCTCTCTTTGTCATCAATAAATATATAATTGTATTATTATTTAAAAGTGGCATAAGAGGATTGGAAACACTTAAATGCGGGAAGTGTGTGTAAACCTGTCCGGGTAATGAACAGGTTCGTTGGAAGTGGGTAAATGCATATATGATACCAAGACAACTTCGTCGGGGTACTGAACAGGCCTGCTGATAGCTAAACAATGTAGGGTCGAGAGGTAGCAGGTATACACTTTTAAATTAACTTTTATAGAAGTATACATCATGTGGATACAACTATTGGATGGGATTAAAGCATTTGAATGGGCTAAATGGCATCCTTGTCAAGGCTATGGCCGCTTGCTGATAGCAGTGGATCTGTAAATGGTATCAAAGTCCTTTTATAAACATCATGACTCTTTTATTAAAACACAACTTCAGGTTATAATCCTCTATAGAATCATTATTTTCTTCTTTTCTCATATTTTTCTATAAATCTGAGCTAATCTTAATATTGTGTAATATTAAAGTGGATTTGTTTCAAAGCAGCTTAAAATTATATCCAACTCTTGTTCTTCTTCTCTACGATGAAATTTTAATAGATCAGAGATAACTAATTTTCCCAGTGAGTCGCCATTTGTTGGGCCCCAACAACCCCTTTCTTTATTTTTAATCAAAATCTAGGGTTCCTCAAAATTTTACTTGGATTCTTCATTTTTTTTCCCTTTGACTTGGTTGGGTTCGTATCGATTTTCTTTGTTTCGAGGTTGGTTTGAATTTATATTCATTTCTTTTGTTTGGTTTGAATTTCATGAAATTCAAATGTCATTTCGTTTTTCTTTCTACATATTTTTTATGTTGATGGATGAGCTTCGTAATTTGGGAGTTTGTTATTACCTCTTCCTTATTGAATTTATCAGCTATGAGAATGGCTTGGTTGAAGACATGGATTAATAACAATGATTTTACAGGAAGAAAGTTTATTGCGACACATCTTTTATATGACATTTGTTCAAATTTCATCAAATTTGAGTGAGGGAGAGATGAACATAGAAACTTTAATTTAAACTAAAACATTAATTTTTATCAACTGTTTACTTTCGTTTAAATTATGATTATATTCCTTGACAACATCTCCTTGTACAACATCTCCCTATACTATTCAACATTATTTTACTTGATTATTGTTATTATTAACTAACAACATCTCCTTGTACCTATCCATATTGGTTTCTAGAGAAAAATTTATAAAGAATACTAATACTTAAGTTAAAAATTATAATATAAATGTAAAATTAAATTAAATATAAAATAATGTATATTCTTTATATTAAAAGTAGTAGTGAGAATTATTTACAAACTAATAGCATAAATATGTTGTTACATTTATCAATTATATAGAGTTGAGTGAACTTATAATTAACTTAAATTATATAAAGTTGAGTAGATTTATAATAAACTTAAATTTATTTTAGGTAATTAAAAAACTTTCATTTTAATAAATTTAAATTTTTAAATATTTGATAAATTTAAAATTAAAATAAATATATTTTATATTAGATGGAAATATTATATAATAATTAATAAAAACATTTAATATTTAAACAAAAATATTAAATTTTTATTTATATAAATTTTTTAGAAATATAATGAACATAAAAATTCTTAAAAAAAAAAAAACCTTCATAATTTCTACTTCGTTCAATCCTGCATTATGATCCTAGCAAGTCATTCACATTGGTTGATAATGCTCTTGTCAAGTGGTAGATATTCTAGTTAAAGGGAGAAATTATTATTCCTAAACAAAATTAACAAAGTAATATATAAATAATTAATAAATATTAATAACCTGTAAAGTAATATATAAGTATTTTATAATATAAATAAAAATAAAAAAAATGGAATAAAAGATAATAAATAATAGAGATCTTTAAAGAATATGGAATGGTATGGTAGTAAATAATGAAAAATAAGTAGATTAAAAAATAATATATATATATATATATATATATAATAGGTTTAAAAAATATAATAATTATGAAATATAAAAATAAAAAATAATATAAATTTGTAAGGATGATGATTAAATTTCACTAAATTTGAATTGATTTATTTAATCTTAAAAAATATTTTAATTTCACTTAATATTAATCATAAATATATAAATTATAAATTTATTATTAAAATAATTAAAAATAATTTAATAATCTAATAAATAAATATTAAAAATTATAAAATTCTAAAGAAAAAGATAAAACTATCAAGGTGAGATGCAAGAATATTGAAGGCACAGAGGCATTACAAAACTGGGAAGTGCAAGAATATTGAAGTACACGTGCAAAGAAAAGTGTATGTCGTAGAATTTTTATTCCCAAAACGTCAATTAGATATTTTCCCTTTTTCTTTTTATTTTGATGGTATTTTACGATCAAAATATTCCATGAAAAACAGTTTGGCCGTCAAATTTCATGGCGAAAGCAAAGTTGAAGTGCCAGATGGAAAGGACATTATCATTAGCTTCCCTGAATGGACTCTCTCTCTTCCTGATAATATATTTGCCATGTTCAATAGGTGTTTAACATGGGGTATTTAACAATTTTAAACATATAAATAAATTAGGAATGTGGGACTTAATTTAAGAATACAGTTTATAATATACAAATTTACATCTATCTGAATTTTCCAATTAGAGTTAGATCGAATTCTCGGAAATCCAATGGAATAAGGGTACGATCTGATGACCTTTATCCCACGCTCAATAGTCTTTAGTTAAAGGTATAAATTATTGTATTATCAAATCGAACAGTTTGTAAAGTGGGTAAATGATTGCAAGGATAGTACACCCACTTTAAGATGTTGTCTTTATATATATAAGGATTAAGAAGTATGGAAAGATGATCTTGCTAATAGAAACAAGATAAATTTAGAAAACTCAATGGAGAATTTGTATGGTATGTAGTTTTTAGTTTTTGAAGTGTAGTTGTGTTGTGTTTCAACAACCCCTTTTTAATTTTTAATCAAAATCATTGGATTGGTATCGATTTTTTTTGTTTAGAGGTTGGTTTGAGTTTATATTCTTTTCTTTTGTTTGGTTTCAATTTCATGAAATTCAAATGTAATTTCATTTTTTTCTACACATTTTTTATGTTAATGGACTAGTTTCATAATTTGGGAGTTTGTTATTACCTCTTCCTTATTGAATTTATTTGCGATGAGAATGGTTTGGTTGAAGACATGAATTAATAACAATGATTTTACAGGAAGAAAATTTATTGCCACATCTTGTCTATGACATTTGTTCACATTTGATCAAATTTGAATGAGGGAGAGACGGACATAGAAACCTTAATTTAAACTAAAACATTATTTTTTATCAATTGTTTACTTTCGTTTAAATTATGATTATGTTTTCGTCTTTTACTCATTAGAAATCATTTTCACAAAAACATTTGGTAGGTTTAATTAGTTAAATTATTTTGTCAGTTTGCATCTCATTTCAAAATTAAAAAAAAAAAAAAAAATTAAAAAAAAGTATCTATCATTTGCTTGATTTGGTGAAAACACAAAATTAATATTTTTCTCCTCTTCTTCAACTTGAAGCTTCTAGAATTTTAAGATCATGTTTGTAAGGAAAATATAAACACTATTTGTTTAGAACTTATAGCTAGTTTAAATTCATTTTAATTTTATTGTTCTAGATTTTATTTTATTCACAATTTTTAGGTTATTAATTTGGTTTCTTTTTGCTTCACAGGTTTCTATTATCATTTATTTGGTATGGATTTGATCATGGCTTGATTTTATTATCTAAATACATTCAAGATAACTGATTCAAAAATAATATTGGATTGCTGCAAATAATTTATAAGCTACAACAAATAAGATTTGGAAATGCATTAAAGAACAGACAGACCATTTTTTAGGACTGATTGCAGCCAAACCCCAAACCGTGAGGAATCTGAAGAAAGGGTTGAAACCCATCTCCATAATGGACCCATTTATCTTACACGCGAGAATTTTCCTAAACAAATGCACGATTTGAGAGATATTTGTGGCTCTTTGCGAGGAAAATTTCAGGTGGCGAAAATTATTAGTGACACCCAGATTGTTCATTCATGGTATAAATATATGAGAAAGTTCAGAGCCAAGGAGAACAAAGAAAATTGAGAAAATGATTTTTATCCTTTCTTTTTTGTATATTATATCTTTGTAAAAACAATTATTTTCAAATGGGTAACAGATGGTTGGAATCTTTGGGAGAATGGACAAGTATTTTCAAAGAAGAATATGAAATTTCAGGTTTCTTAATGGATTTTGTCCTGTGAGTAAAATGGTTTTGTTTTCATTATAATATCTTCATATTCTTTGAGTAATTGATTATGCATTGATTTAAATTAGATTTAGTCTGTTTTATCAATACATGATTAATTGCTATCATTTATGTATTAATTTTTTTTAATCTTTAAGAGTCTATTATCCCAAAAAAATCATTTTGGACCTTATGATGAATTTATTATATTGAAGCTATATGGGATACAATTTACTCTTTGGTTTTTGTCCTTTTGTAAATTATACAATGTTAATATTGTTTTTCATATAATTTCTGAATATGAAACTTTATTTGTATTGAACTAGCTTTAGACTGTTCTCCATATTAATTTTCATGTTATGTTTTCATGTATATGGTTCATTATATTTTGGTTCCTTTAATATCTGTGGTCGATCATCTATTCAAGTATTTTGAATTTACATCTGATACTAGATAGCTAGTAACACCATTTCTTGAGAATTGGAATTTCTTTCATTTTCATTTATTTGGACATTCTAAAGTCACATGATATATAATCGTTTGTCTTTCTGTCATCATAAACTCGTTCCAGAATATAAAAGACTTCTTTGAGTTTCTTCAAGAAGTATTATGCTTGCTTTTTTCATAGGTTTACACTTGAGACATGTTAAGGGGAGCTCATTCAAATACAAAGAGATGAATTTAGCTTAGCATTGTTGATCAACGAGAGGTTAGTTAGTGTATTATTTATTTAATTTGTTAATTTGTGAATGAATAGTGATTGCATCATCTAAACATTAAATACTTTGTTTATTTTCGTTATATAATTAACAATCTTATTCATCCATTGTTTATAAGTTTGGTATTTAGAGTATTAGAATAATTTTGTTTATATTCTTCATCTTTGTTTAGATCCATTATCTTAAAACAATTATTTTCACAAGGCTTTACTTAAACCTTGTAAATTGTATATGGCTATTGTACATAAACATTGTTAGTTAAGCATTTGTAATTAAAATGTTGATTGTTAGAGTTGTATCTTAAGTTAGTCCAATTTTTTTAGTTGTTTTAGGATCTTAGTTGCCTAACGGAGCCATAAAACTTGTCAGGGTAGATTATAACAGATAGCTTGGGTTAAATAGACAACCTTGAACTGGATCTTCCCTTCCCGTTGACAGTGTGTCATAAATTTCTGTCAACAAATGGTGCTAGAAGGAGGGGACAAGGTAAATTTATTGACTAAATGTTTCACCCCTCAGCCTTTCATAATTCCATATTTATAAATTCCTCTTATGTGTCATCTTGAAATGCACTAGAAGACAAGTTAGATGACAAGCTAACTATTTGGAGTCAATTTCTTCAATTTCTTAATTTTTCATGGCTCCTGCCCAAATCACTATGTTGGAACACGCTTTCAACGTCTCATTACCATTTATTCCCAACAATACAGTTGATCTCTTTTCAGAACTCACCTTTGATGGTGAAGGGAACACATTTGCAGTAGACCATATTTCTATTTTTTTTGTAATTGCTTAAAGAATAAGATGATTGATCTCAATCTCATATGTAGATTGTTCTCTTTCACCTTCCGAGGTCAGGTTAAATATTGGTTCAAATATTTTCCGGCTAATTTGATTCATTATTTGTCTGAGTTTGTAATTGAATTTTTATCAGATCTTAACAATTATGATTATGATGAATTAAATGAAGAATTAAGTTTCTTAAGGAAAGAAAATGATGAATCATTCAAGGATTTTGCAATTAGGTTCATACATGTTTGTACTAGATTCCCTTTGAAAGAAATGTCTTCTATTGATGAATGGTTTCAATATATCGCTTCTCTCTTAGAAAAGCAAAATTGATTAATTATTAACCAATCTAAATTAAACACTAATACTCAACCTCGAGATGGTTTAGATTTTCATGTTGATCTTGAAGATTTTGAAGCATGGAATTTTTATCAACTTCTTTTATTTTGGCGAATCAGGAGCAACATCATATTTTACAAAATGCAATTGTCACTTTTAATCACTCTTTGCCAACAATGTCTCCTCCTGTCGAAGAACGAACCTTGACTTTAAAAAATTATATTTGTCACACTCTCATAGAGTTTATAGCTATTTCTAAATTAAAAGAGATCGAATGTGAAGTTGATAATCATGTGGACGATAAAAATTCTCCTAATTTAGTTGAAAAATCCCATGATCAATCAATAGGAGACAAAATCATTAGTGAGACTATTAATCAACCATCTGTCTCTAGTTATTTTCTCTCACATTTTCCCTTACACAATGAACCAAATTGTCTCTTAGAAACTGTCTCGTACTCTTTAAAAGAGCATACAATAGAGGTTGATCAGTTTATACAGGGAGAGGGAATAAAACCACAATTTGAACCAAATATTTTGATCATTTCAAGATATGCATTTCGTCTCCTCAACTCTTCTACACATTATTCCTTGTACCCTAACATTTTTTATCATCATGTTATGCAACCATGTGTTCCAGATCACTTTGGAATGAAATTTGCACTATATAATCAGGTACAAATTAATAGAGATTACCGAATAGAAGATAAAGAGGAAAATAATTTTGCCCATGAACATATTAATTTTTATTCTCATCAATTATCTGTGGGTAAATCAAGAAATGATTTGAAAGAGTCTCAAATTGCATCATCCGTTGATTCATCTCAATTTGTGGTTAAAGAAGGATCTAAATTTTTCCATGATCAATTATTTGAGGCTGAAAAGTATAATCAACCAAATACTATTACCAATGATGATTATTCAAAAATGTTGGTTGTTCCATTTAGTTCACCTCAAAAATAGTTAATCTTTAAGTATTTGAGCTCAATGGAAAGTTTCAAGAGAATGGGACACTTATTTTTCGATCGAAAATCATAATAAGTTCTCTCAATCTTGATCCGACCTTTTTAAAAGATTCTTTCCATGATAATCTAATACTTTATTCTCATCGGGAATTTTTTCGTATGTGAATTCTTTCGAATAATATCATGTTAGTAATTGCATGTATTATGATAGGATTGCAGATTGGTTGGAGTATTCATATCTAATAAAAGTTTCCAGGGAATGGTAAGATTATCTTCACCTTATTTAGAGATCAAGAAGGTAACTTTGACACACTCATTTTATATCCTTCAGATGGAAAAAATATGGAACAAAAGGAAAATTTTCGGGAATGTGGGGCACTTTGGTCTAGGCCGATGGTTATGTCAGGTCCCCATAACTCTCACAAGCTTCACAATCTCATTTTTCATCTTTTTGTGACCCATATAATGACAAAATTGCAGAATGGCTGGAGGATTCATACATAAAGAATGTTCAAGGGAATGGTAAGATCATGCTTACTTTGTTTTTAAAAGATGATGATAAAGGTAAATATGATGTATTTTTTTCATATTTCGATATAGTACCATTCGTGTTACTAATATTTGATTTTGTTTTCATTGCAGGATTGGAGTTACTCCGATGGCTACATTGGAAGCATGACTTCACTTATTATTTTGATTAGTTTAGTAGTTAGAGTAGGTTTAGGAGTAGGTTTCCTTTAGTTTTATTTCTCAATTATTCTTTTTGTAATAATGCAGTTATGAACACAAGTGAGTACAATAAGAGAACCATGATATGAATTTTGTCAGGGACGTCCACTTTAATAATTTTCTCTCTTCTTTTCGTTGAATATTTATTTTCAAAAACACATTATTATCATGGAAATTTTAAAATGAAAAGTAAAGAGATAAGTAAATTTGAACTATCAATTCACCTGAATTCAACCCAGACCCAAGGTGCCACGAGTAGGATTGCACTCATCTTAATAAGAATTTTTCTATTTTCTTTTACTCTCTTTTATTTTTAATAATAATTCTTTATCAAAGTAACATCTTATGCATCACTATCTTAAGAAAAGAACTTGCTCACACATGATATTTTATATGATTTAGTTCTTCCTTTATTTTACAATGGGATGCTAGTAGATCTCAAAGCTCGGGATTATCTTTGGCCAAAATTCTTTTTGAAAGTGAACTTTTGCTATTTTGATTTTGTTTTTTTTTATATACTTCTGATTTTGAATCCCGTTAATAAAATCTGATTTGGTTTGTTGTGTGTTTGTTTTTCTTTCTTTCTTTGATTGAACTTTTTTCTTGTCTTTCTATTTGAATAAATATATTTCTGATCAAAGAGCGATTATGAAGGAAGAATTCATTTCAAGAGTTATGTTTTTAAATAAATTTGAAACAGTTCAAATAGTTTCTGATGTTAACGTTCAACTCAGATAATTGATTTGTAAGTCAGTTGAGTACTATGAAATCCTAAACGGTCTTTGTCAGAGTATTACCCCTGAAATGTGTCGAGATCTTTGGGAATTACAATTATCCTTAGACTTTTTACACCGTCCCTATTCTTAAAAGATCACTTTTAAGTGCTTCCCCATTCTCTAGATGATTTCTTAACCGAAATCTAAAATCCCTAAACCATGATAAAACTTCTTGTTTTCAAAGCAAAAACAAAAAATGATAAATTGTTAACCTGTATTACAATTAACCTCCAGTATCACCCCGCTCTCTTTGTCATTAATAAATCCATAATTGTATTATTATTTAAAAGTGGCATAAGAGGATTGGAATCACTTAAGTTTGGGAAGTGTGTGTAAACATGTCGGGGTACTGAACAGGATCGCTAGGAGCGGGTAAATGCATACATGATACCAAGACAACTTCGTCGGGGTACTGAACAGGCCTGCTGGCAACTAAGCAATGTAGGGTCGAGAGGTAGCAGGTATATACTTTTAAATTAACTTTTATGGAAGTATACATCATGTGGATACAACTATTGGATGGGATTAAAGCATTTGAGTGGGCTAAATGACATCTTTGTCGAGGCTATGGCCGCCTGCTGACATCAGTGGCCTTGTAAATGGTATTGAAGTCATTTTATAAACATCGTGACTATTTTATTAAAACACAACTTCAGGTTATAATCTTCTTTTCTCATATTTTTCTATAAATCTGAGCTAATCTTAATATTGTGTAATATTAAAGTGGATTTGTTTCAAAGCAGCTTAAAATTATATCCAACTCTTATTCTTCTTCCCTGTGATGAAAATTTAATAGATCAGAAATAACTCCTTTTCTCAGTGATTCGCCATTTGTTGGGCCCCAACAAGCCCTTTCTTTATTTTTAATCAAAATCTAGGGTCCCTCAAAATTTTACTTGGATTCTTCATTTTTTTTCCTTTGACTTGATTGGATTGATATCGATTTTCTTTGTTACAAGGTTGGTTTGAGTTTATATTATTTTCTTTTGTTTGGTTTGAATTTCATGAAATTCAAATGTCATTTTGTTTTTCTTTCTACATATTTTTGATGTTGATGGACGAGCTTCATAATTTGGGAGTTTGTTATTACCTCTTCCTTATTGAATTTATCTGCTATGAGAATGGCTTGGTTGAAGAAATGGATTAATAACAATGATTTTACAGGAAGAAAGTTTATTGCGACACATCTTTTCTATGACATTTGTTCAAATTTGATCAAATTTGAATGAGGGAGAGACGAACATAGAAACCTTAATTTAAACTAAAACATTAATTTTTAACAATTGTTTACTTTCGTTTAAATTATGATTATATTTTCGTATTTTGATCACTAACAATCATTTTCACAAAATCATTTGGTAGGTTTAATTAATTAAATTATTTTGTTAGTTTGCATTTCATTTTAT
>JASDQU010750970.1:6913-17859 GCA_032191745.1 Picea mariana
CGTTTTATATCCGGTAAATCATTGTTATTAGTGATAGTATCATGAGATTGTTTGGCATTATATTTTGAAATCTCGTTCCGCAATGATATGTAGAGTTGTTTATATTTTGATCATGTGTCACCTTAGTGCATTAGGTGATGTGGTTAATATCTTATTTTTAAAAAGAAAAGAAAAAGAAAAATGTTCCTATTGTACTTCGCTATTCGTAGACGTAACGAAGGGGCTGTTACAGAAAAATTGGGATTCGGGAGTCAGGGAAGCAAGCTACTCAACATCGCGGTCATTGAAATCGTGATAAGGAAAATCCCTAAAGGAAAGAGGAAAGGTTAGCGTTGACTGCAATTGGGTTTCGGGGATTCGAGAGACCAATACGCGACCTCTGACTTCACGAAGTTGCAAAGTGAGATCCCCCAATGTGTAAAGGGGGGGATCCTGTGAAATTTTGTTGTGGGTGTAGATTTCCTGATAGGGAAATAGAAGGACCATTTAGAGTTCTTCGGGCCAGAGAGAAAAGAAAGATCCTGTGTTGATGTGGACCTTTCAACCTGCAGGTTGTGGAGGGAGTGTGCGTTGTCTATCAGTTTGGTATCAGAGCACAGAAAGGTTATCTTCTTTCTATAGCAGAGAATAAAGAGAATTCACCATGCCGCCAAGGAGAAGGGACAATCAATCACCTGATCCACTAGAGGATAGGGAAATGTCGAGAAGAAGGGGCAGGCCGATGACAGATCCAACCATGGAGAGAGAGATGCGTGATCTACGAGCTAGACTCGAAGACATGGAGACAACCGAAAGACATACATTTAGTGTTGGGGATCTTAGTGATTCCGAAAGTGAAATTGGGGCTAAACATGAAGAAGAAGTTGCAACTAAATATGTAGCAAATGAATGTTTGATCAAAGCTATTGTAAGAATGGGTGCAAGAGAAAAGATGGAAATTCCAGTTTATGAGGGAAACTTGGATGCAGAAGAGATTCTACACTAGATTAGAGCTCTAGACACATACTTTGACTACGAAGATGTCGAAGAGGACAAGAAAGTCAAGCATGTTGTCACAAGATTGAAGGGACATGCAACATTGCGGTGGGATGAACTACAAGCTTACAAACGCTGCAAAGGCAAGCAGAAGATCAAAAGCTAGGACAGAATGATCGCGAAGATGAAGGAGAAATTCATCCCCAAAGATTATCAAATTACTCTATCTAGGAGGATGCAAAACCGGAGGCAGAAGCTGATGACAGTGAAAGAATACAATGAAGAATTCTATAAGATGAACATCAAAGCAGGTCATCAGGAGAGCGATGATGAAAAAGTTTCCAGATACATGAATGTCCTAAGATATGATATTGAGGATGATATGAGCATGGTAACCATCCGAGCGGTGGAAGATGCTTATCAGATGGCTCTGAAAGCATAAGATAAGCTGAGACGAAAGCAGAGTCAGAGAGGCCGAGGCAGAAGTCAGCCCAGAGGAAAATCGGTTGCCCAGGATAAATATCAGAAGCCCAAGTAGGATAGGAAGAAACCTTAGAATCAAATCGAGAGAGGTGGAAGTTCACAGAGAGGGAAATATGCTGAACAGAAAGGACAACATGCTGAGCAGAGAGGATATTATGCTGATAACAGTACTTTTCCTCGTACTAGAGGTAGAGGAAGAGGAAGAGGTGGAGTAATAACCCGCTTCACATGTGGAAATAATGGGCACAAGTCTTATGAGTGTCCAGACAAAAAGGAGGAGATTAGAGAATCTCACATCACCGAAGCACAGAGGCAGGATGTTGAGGCAGAAGAAGCTGAAGGCAGAAGATCGTTGATGATGCAGAAAGCTCTTTTGACACCAGAAAAAGGGGTGGAGAGTTCAGTCCAAAGGACCAGACTTTTTCGGACTTCTTGCAAGACCAAGGATAGGGCATGCAAGGTCATTGTAGACAGTGGTAGCATGGATAATCTCATTTCTACGAAGATGGTAGAGAAGCTGGAGCTGGAGACGATTGATCATCCATGCCCGTACAGAATTTCGTGGCTACAAAAAGGACATCAAGTAATTGTCACTAAACAATGTTTAGTTGAGTTCAAGATAGGAGGATATAATGATAAGATATTATGTGATGTCATTCCTATGGATGTTTGTCATCTACTGGGTAGACCATGGCAATATGACAGGAATGTGATTCATGATGGAAGAATGAACACATACACCCTAGAGAAGAATGGGAGGACACACATGTTGCTTCCAATTAAAGATAAGGAGGTGAAGCGAGAAGTAAGTAGCACAGTACTTATCATGAGTGGGAAGGAACTTCTTATAGAGGTGAAGAAGAAGGGGGATCCACAATTCATTGTGGTCAGGAAACTGAAGATTGTTTTGACCAGCACAAGGGTGGATGATTTATGAGAAGAGATTCAGGAACTGCTGGAAGATTTCATTGATAGAGTAGTGGACGAATTACCTCGTTCATTGCCACCGATTAGAAGTGTGAGTCATCATATTGATCTCATACCAGGAGCCAGTTTACCAAATAAATCTGCGTACAAAATGATGCCACAAGAGAATGAAGAGGTTAAAAGACAAGTCCAGGAGTTGTTGGGAAAAGGTTTGGTCAGGGAAAGCTTGAGTCCATGTGTTTTTCCAACAATACTCAGTCCGAAGAAAGACGGAGGATGGAGGATGTGTACTGACTCTAGGGCGATCAACAAGATAACCATCAAGTACAGGTTTCCATTGCCAAGGATGGATGATCTGATGGATTGCTTAAGTGGAGAAAAATATTTTTCAAAGATTGATTTGAAAAGAGGTTATCATCAAATCTGCATGAGAGAAGGTGATGAATGGAAGACAACATTCAAAACAAATGAAGGGTGGTATGAATGGATTGTTATGCCGTTTGGATTAACGAATGCACTGAGTACCTTCATGAGGTTGATGAATGAAGTCCTGAAGGAGTTCATCGATTTTTTTTTTATCGTATATCTAGATGACATACTGGTTTACAGTAAATCAGTGGCAGAGCATCTAAAGCATTTGGCTACACTGATGCAGAGACTACAGCAGGAGAAGTTGTTGATAAATGTGAAGCAGTCCTCATTCATGAAGACAAAGCTCATTTACTTGGGATTTGTTATTTCTGCAAATGAGTTGAGAATGGATCCAGATAAGGTGGAGGTAATCAAGAATTGGTCATCACCGAGGAATATCTTTGAGGTGAGAATTTTTCACGGATTGGCTAGCTTCTACCAAAAATTCATCAGGAATTTCAGTGGGATTAGCGCAACGATGATGGATACCTTGAATAAAATACACAAGTCTTTTCACTAGACTGAATAAGATGAGAATATTTTTAATATGTTGAAGAGGAAGATTACGGAACAACCATTTTTGGTGTTGCTGGATTTCCGAAAGACATTTCAAGTGAAATGTGATGCAAGTGGATTTGCAATCGAGGTAGTCTTGAGTCAGGAAGACAGGCCAACAGCATACTTCAACAAGAAGTTGAATGAAGTGAAAGCGAAATACTCCACTTATGATAAGGATTTTTATGCTATCATACAGGCATTGAAAAAATGGAGGCATTACTTGATACCGAAAGAGTTTGTCTTGTACAATGACAATCATGCATTGCAGTTTGTGACTCAACAGGAAAAGTTGAATCAAAGACATGTCAAATGGGTTGAGTATATGAAAAATTTCACTTTTGTGATTAAACATATTTCTGGTACTCCTAATAAATTTGCTGATGCTTTGAGCAGGAAGTGTTTTCTATTGCAGGAGTTCCGAGTCAAAACATTGGGCTTTGATGATCTCAGGAACATGTACGCAGATGATCAAGATTTCAAGGAAGCATATGAAGCAACTGAGAATCCAGTTCTTAGGGATAGAAGCCAATGGGAAGAATACATGATCCAGGAAGGATTACTATTTAAGGTTAATCAACTGTGTATTCCGAAATGCTCCATGAGGGAGAATCTTCTGAAGGAGAAACACAGTGGAGGATTGGCAGGACATTTTGGTCACGAAAAGACATTCACAAAGTTGAATGAGTCATATTTTTGGTTGGGAATGCGAGCATATGTCAAGAGATTCATGGACAGATGGAGAATTTGCCAACATTTGAAGGGAAGAAGACAGAATGCGGGGTTTTATCAACCATTGCCCATACCAGAGAGGCCGTGGGATGCAATCAGGATGGATTTTGTATTGGGGTTGCCAATAACGCAAAGAGGCTTTGATTCAATATTTGTGGTGGTGGATAGATTTTCCAATATGCCACACTTCATTCCATGTCAGAAAACTAGTGACACAACTCACATTGCGAATTTGTTTTTCAAAGAGGTCATTCGACTTCATGGGTTTCCAAGGAGTATAGTTTCGTATCGAGACATTAAATTCATAGGGCATTTTTGGAGGACCTTATGGAAGAAGCTGGGAACTAACTTGTCATTTAGTTCAACTTATCATCCTCAGACGGATGGACAAACATAAGTGGTGAATAGAAGTCTAGGAGACTTGATGAGAAGCTTGGTGATAGAGCACCATAGCCAGTGGGACAACATATTACCACAAGCAGAGTTTTCTTATAAAGACTTAGTTAACAGGAGCACAGGGAAGAGTCCATTTAAGATTGTCTATAGCATGCAGCCGAGAGGAATTTTTGAATTGAGGGTTTCAAAACAGATTTCAACTAGGAGTGCTAGTGCAGAAGATTTCGTAGAGGCGATGAGAGAACTTCACGGTCAGGTGAAGGAGCGATTGTAGAATTCAAGTCAGGAGTATAAGCACAGAGTAGACCAACACAGGAGACAACTTCAGTTTGAAGTTGGTGACTTGATTCTGGCACATTTGTGAAAGGAAAGGTTCCCGAGAGGAACATATAATAAGATGAAGATGAAGAAAATTGGTCCATGTAGGGTCTTGAAGAAATTTGGGGCAAATGCTTATGAGATTGAATTACCCGATGGGATCATAATTTCTCCGATATTAAATATCTCAGATTTGTACCCATATAAGGCTGAAGAAATAGGGACAAAAAATGAGCAGCCAGTGATCCAGTGGACAAACAAGATGCCAGTTGCAGATAAGCCATAGATGGAGCACATACTGGATATAAGAATTGGTAAGAAGACTAGAAGGAAAGAATACTTTGAATATTTGGTCAAGTGGAAGGGCCATCCAATTGAATATGCCAGTTGGTAGAACGAAGCGGAGATCCAGAAGCATGGACACACAGTGCATGAGCTCATGGACAAGAGCCCATGAAATATTTCAAGCCAGGGAGTATGATGCAGGAGCATAGTCAACATCAAGCGAGACAGCGTGGAAGAAAAAAGACAACTGGAAAGCGTCCAACACAAATTTTTGAAATTTCCTTGAAGTTGATGCGCAATCCTAAATGAATCCATTAAGAAGAAGCGCACTTGTATAATGTAAATGGACCTTGAGAAATTTACTCTCGTCCTTAGTAGATAAAAGAAATTTATGATATTTAATGTAAGGTAGGTAGAATTCAATTCTAGATTAGACAATTTTAGAGCGCAAGAGGGAAACGGGATATAGCCACCTTCATTGTGTATTGTAACATTATTAGAGCAGAAGACATTATTGAGAACAGCATAGAGGAGAAGCAGAGAGCTGTGTAGCAGACTCCATGTACAGAAGTTCTGAATTAATACAAGGAAAGTTGTGATTCAGACTCATGGTGTTCATATATTCTCTGTGTATGCATCTTTGAATGTTATGCTCATGAATGTTTTACTCTTTCTTTCATGCAATTTCTTTTATGCTATGTATGAATGATTTCTTGTTGAATGTTTGAAATCTAAGAGGAAAGGGTAATGGAATGAGTTTCAATTGTTTCTTTGTCTGAGCAAGAGTTCCTGCAAGGAGTGCAGTTGAAGTGTCTGCAAGGAGTGCATCGACAAGGTATTCAAAGATTTGTCTCTGAAATATCAGGAGAGATAGCTCTTGTTCTCATTCACACAAAAGTGCAGTTAGGCACCAAAGCCATGCAAGGAGTGTGCAAGCCAAGTGAAGTATCACGATTATGAACCTGAGAAAATAAGTTAGAGACTTTTGTTGCATGAGTGCGCAAGGTCGAAGGGATTCAGACATTTGGAAGTGTTTGAGGGTTACCGCAATGAGTGCGCGCAAAAGGCTTCCTAAAAGATGCAGTGTTGTGGAAAGCTCAGGAAGGACAAGGACTTCGAGAAACAATTGAAGGAAAGTCAGGTGAAGTTGTGACTAGAAGTATTAAGGTGGCATCATAAGTTCACGCCACAGGTGGACAAGTTTGCAGAGGAACACTTAGTTCATTCATAGAATTCATCAAGGAGGAATGGACGGTCATAATTCTCTGAGGAGAATTAGCGAAATCCCATGAGCCATTATATCTCATGGAGGAACAGAGGAGTTTCGGTGAAAGATTCCAAGGGTTCTAAGCTGAGGAGGAGTAGGACCATAAATCCAAGCCACAAGGGTGATTGGATTTACACATGAATTCTATATCGGGGTTTTGTGGGTTTAATTCCCGGAAACTTTGCAACAGGAATCTCAATATCCCAAAACGCAAAGTCCCGATAGCCAAAGGATTTGTGTGGGCCACGAAAGAATCAGAGGAGCGGATAGGTGGCACACTATTTTGGAGTTTCGTGGGGTAAAGTCCTGAACTCACTACATCAGTATTTTCAATACCGCGAAGTTTGAAATGCCGATGAGCTGAAGTAGCGTTAAAAATTCAAAGCTCGCGAGTATATCGGAGTTTCGGAAAATTGGGATTCTGGAGTCGGGGAAGCAAGCTACTCGACGTCGCAGCCACTGAATTCATGATAGGGAAAATCCCAAAAGGAAAAGGGACAGGTCAACATTGATTGAAATCGGGTTTTGGGGATTCGGAGACCAATACTCGACCTCTGACTTCATGAAGTTGCGAAGTCCGATCCCCCAAAGTGTAAAGGCGGGGATCCTGTGAAAGTTTGTTGTGGGTGCAGATTTCCCGATAGGGAAATAGAAGGACCATTTAAAGTTCTTCAGGCCAGTGAGAAAAGAAAGATCCTGTGCTGACGTGGACCTTTTGACCTGCAGGTTGTGGAGGGAGCATGCATTGGCTATCACATTCCAACTGTTTCTCCTTCAATCCTTGTCCAATTTAAGGTCTTGCCACCAAATGTTGGCCTTCCCTTTCAGATTGTAGATGACCATTCTAACCTTTATATTGCTAGAGTAGCTGTAGATATGAAAGTGTTTTTTGATGTCGAACAACCATGCCTTAGCTTATTCTCCTGTCCTAGATTCTCCATCAAAGGTGGTTCGTTTAATTTTTTTAAATTCTCCTTCAAGGTGGTCCACTTGTTTTCTTTTTCTGTCTGTTTTAGTTTTTTCTTCAGCGGAAGGTGTTCCTTCAGATGAACTGTCTCCTTTTTCTATTTCCAGCCCTGAGTTCTTAGAGGCCCTTTTGTTGACCTCTTTGTCGTGGTTATCATCCTTTGGGATTTTCTTGGTCACTATGTTATGCAATAGGACTTCATTTATCTCTTGTTGTTCCTGCTGTGCCTTCTTCAATTTCTCATTGTCCGCTTTGAAAAACTACATCTCAACAATAAGATTCCCCATTGTTTCCAATACTTCTGTAGGAGAGCTTCCATCACTATTCTGCCTTGGGTCTCCATGAGGTTCCTGTTCTGGATTTTCTTCCATCCTGATTTCTGCATCATTCTGAGCTGCCATGATTAACAAAAAAAATAAAAGTAGTATGTTTGTAACAAAGAAGTTTTTATTAGTTTTTCATAAGTACAATATATATATGTCAAAGTGTTAATGTGGCCTTATTCAAGGCACAGTGTTGTAAACTCGTCTCTGCTACCATATGTAATGTACCTCTAAATTGACATAATTTTTTTTTTCTTTTTGGTACATTAATCTCCAACTTTTCATTAATTAAAATTGTAGAATAGGATATTAAAGCTTACCCTAATTATAGACTGACATTCTATCTGTTATATGAGGACAATACCATGTTAAACCAAAAAATCATACTTCATATGATGGGTTTTCAAAGCTTACAATACCTTTTCCACACATATTTTTCTCTGTAAATCTTAATAATACTTATACCTATATTCACCTGCATACGATGTTTATTAGGATTCGAATCCTAGTCTTCTTAAAACAAAAGGATTCTTCAAGTCGAGTGCAAGTTTATATCGTTGCCCTATTGTAATAGCATATCCAATATACTAAGTAAACGTTGAGAGTTACAACCTTGGTGTAACTCATATTAAGTCATGGTTAGCGGTATTAATTTGTCACAACACTCAGTCTTGGTCACAACACTTGTAATAATCCGACTTAAGGTTTCAAATCAGAAAAATCTCCTGCACAAATCCTATGCAACTAACTCATAGCTAAAGGTTGTTCCACCGATAGAGAAGAGGGAAGGTAAGCTAACTGAACGAGTTGGTTTTGTGACCGAACAATTATAACTAGACAGACGTGATATGACTGTCATTAATCTCATATCTTGGTTGGTAAGGGAGGGAAATGTATCTGTCAGAAAATAATTAAGTCTATGTGCCTGTGTTTAATAGAGGGTTCTGAATGCACTAGTCTTGATGGATCTTCCACCTGACCTTCCCTAATCCCAACATGCCAACTCGGTCCTAGCACATGATCCAATGTCCTTCATCATTTTCTCTAGCAGTACACCCCTCATTTAGAGTCTCCTCGAGGAAACAAACTCGGCTCCATGGGTGGTTCTTTAGGTTGAGGAGAAACATGTACAATGGAGGTCGTTGTTCAGCCTTCCAGTTGACCCAGCCCATTCTCCTTGTAAGTTATTTTCTTGTTATGCAACCTAAAACCATAGGTGTAGAGATCTGGTGTTTCAAATCAGTGAAGGCATTTTACTTGCAGTTCCTATCACATAGGTTTTGTGTATTTCCTTTTGGTATACCGAGAATTTCGATACTCTGGATCCTTGCTCTCAAATATCAAAGGCTTGTCGGTTTAGTCGCCTGGTAAAATAGTTTATGGTTTTCGGTATGGTCGAGATTACACTACTTCACATTCTTACCGGGTGGTTACAAGATGAGACCATTGTCGAATACATGTGATTTTTTTTGTTAAAAGGTGATGCAGACCCCCGACCCTCAGGCCAAGATCCGCTAAGGATCCTTCTTCCCTGAATCCGTAGAACATAATTAGTTATTTCGGGCCCTCACTAGAACCCCACAAATTTGATCCACAGGTCCTTCCACAAAACCCCACCTTTCGCGTTTTTCCAACGCAAAATGCCCTGACTCCTTGTCCTCAAGATTTCCAAAATGCCAGACCCCAAAAGGGTCTAATGTTCTCTTGTCATATCAGGATTTCAGTAACCAGGAGTCTACGACTCTCAATCCCAAAAATCACTTGTCGCGCCAATCCTCGAATTTTAGTATGCTGAAATGTCGAAATGGGCTCAACTGTTTTGGCTCTGTTTTATTCCTCTGAATGCTTTCAGGGTTTCACGACTTCGTGATTTTGAAATTTGGGACACCCTGTCTCCCGACTCATGATCTCTCAAACACCTGGGATTCCGAAATGCCAAAATCTAACCGCGACCATGAGCCTCCTTCGGGATTTCAGAATTCATGATTTCATGATTTCAGCTACAGATGGTTCCTAGTCCTCAACCTCCCGGGTGTCGAATCCCTGAAATATTGAAAAGACAGAACTCCACTCCAAGACATGTCGCGTTTCACGACTTCAAGATTTGCAATGCCAAGTGTTTGGTTTCTTGTCAGCGGGATTGCCAGAATGCTAAACCCTGAAATGCTGAAATGTCGATGCTAACCTTGCGACTTTGGGGTTTTCAACACCAAGTGATCTGACTCCTTGTCATCTACATTGCCAAAAATCCGAACCCCAAAATGTTGAAATGCCGAAATGCTAACGACAGTTGTGCTCTACCTTGAGCATGCTCTTCTTCCTTTCCCTTGGAATATTTCTCGCTCCAAAAAGCCTTGAACTTTGTCTCCTCTGCGATGAAGCCTGTATTCTTAGCTCCCGTGTGTATTCTAAGAGGCATTCCTCCTCCTAATATTTACTTCTCTGAACCTCAAAGGTTCCTTCGAACTCTGCAATCGCTTGCAGGACCTTTGCATGAAATGGTGTTATCGCTTCTGATCTTATCTATGGCTCTGACCTCAAAGTGTCTCTATCCCTTTCTCTCTTTGAAGGGATGTAAGTGCCCTCTGGAAACTTCCTGCTCAAGCATGCTTTGCTGACTCTACAGGGATTTTAGTAATCCTGTCAGTGTCTCTCCTTGACACTTCTCTCTCCAACAGAACTCAAAAAGAGTCCTTTTTTTCACTCTATGCACCAACTCAATGCCCACTTGGCAGAGATTTACATAACCCTCGGACATTCTATCTTCCCTAAAATTGAAACAGAGTTCCTCCTGTGCACTCCTTGGACTCGCTCGATGCCCTCCTGGCAGAGCTCTACAGAACCTTAGATGTTCTGTCTTCTCTTCTAATTCAAAATAGATATCTCTTCAATGCATCCCATGCATTTGCTCAATGCCCTCCTGGCATAGCCTTTACAGAACCTCAAACATTTTGCATTCCCATTTTTCCTCCTCTACACAGTTCAACCTCCAAGGTGTTCATCAACATTGAGGCTTCCTCCCTGAGTCAATGACTTCCTCTGGTGCACACTCCTTGCATGTCTTTGTCTAAATTCCACATAATTCATAACTTCACTCCTTGCACTGGCTTATAGAACCTACACAGTTCTTTCATGCAACCTCTTTCATGAAGCCTCAAAGAACAAAAACCTGAAATCAAAGAAATCAATAGACAACTACTCCTGTTTGTAACCTGCAAATGAAAACTAACACACATCTACAACATATCATAAACACATAAATACATTCATCAACAAACACAGATTAATATGCAGGAAAAACTGCTCT
>JASDQU010750971.1:9358-22692 GCA_032191745.1 Picea mariana
AGAAAAGATAAAGCGAGAACCATCCACAATGTTCAGCAAGCTAAAACAGTGGAGGATATGGGCAGCAGAATGCCAAGGATCTACACAGCCCTGGATAACAACCAGGCTAAATTTCAATCGCGCATGATTGAAGCGGAAGGTATGATTAATAACCGACCATTTATTATTTTAATTGATTTAGGGGCTAGCCATAGTTATGTAGATCCTAGGGTGGTGGAAAGTTTTCATTTATCAAGAAGAAAACATGAAAAGACTTGGTTAGTACAGTTGGCTACATGAACCAAGAGGAAAGTCCCTGAGTTGGTGAAGTCCTGTCCTGTGGACATGAAAGGACTGAGCATGAACGCTGAATTGAATATTCTGCCTTTAGGCTCTTATGACTATTTAATTGTAATGGACTGGTTGGACCAGCACCATGCCCTTATGTACTATTGTAACAAGAGATTTTACATGCTTGGATGAGGAGGGAAATCAGAAAACAGCCCAAGGAATTCCCAGAGCTGTGGCTGTTAGAGAAATCTCAGCCATGCAGCTGAATAAGTGTTACAGGAAAGGCTGTCAATTATTTGCAACCCATGTGAAGGAAGCATCCAGAGATGAAGTTTCAAATATTGGAGACCACAAGGTACTCACAGAGTTCAAGGATATATTTCAATAGGTACCTAGACTACCTTTGAAGAGAGACATCGATTTTTCTATAAATTTGATGCTTGGAGCAGCTCCAGTTTCGAAAGCTCCTTATAGAATGAGTACGCCAGAGCTGAAAGAGTTGCAATTGCAACTTGAAGAGCTTCTAAAGAAGGGGTACATTCACCCCAGCATGTCACCTTGGGGTGCCCTGATCCTTTTCGTGAAGAAGAAGGATGGGACGTTGAGGCTGTGCATTGATTTCCGACAGTTGAACAAGGTAATTGTCAAGAACAAGTATCCTCTGTCGAGGATCGATGATCTTTTCGATCAGTTCAAGGGTGAAAAAATATTTTGAAAGATAGATCTCAGATCAGGATATCACCAGGTAAGAATAAAGGATGAGGACATCAACAAGACTTCCTTTAGAACAAAGTACGGTCATTACAAGTTCACAGTGGTGCCGTTTGGACTATCAAACACACCTATTGTTTTTATGTGCTTGATGAATGGTGTATTCAGGGACTATTTAGACAAGTTTGTCATAGTATTCTTGGATGACATCTTGGTGTATTCCAAGTCAGAGGAAGAGCATGAACAACACCTGAGACTAGTGCTGCAAGTGTTGAGAGGACACCAAATGTATGCCAAATTGAGCAAATGCTCATTTTACCAAAGGCAGATCCATTACTTGGGGCACATTATTTCATAAGAAGGGATTGTTGTGGATCCTAAAAAGGTTGAGGCCATCCAAGAATGGTCAGCGCCAAGGAATGTGGTGTAAGTTAGATCCTTTATGGGTCTGGCGGGCTACTATAGAAGATTTATAGCAGGGTTCTCAAAGTTAGCTCATCCTATCACTTCCTTGCAAAGGAAGGATAAAACGTTTTAGTGGACTGAAGAGTGTGAGAACAGTTTCCAGTGATTGAAGCAACTGTTAACCAGCACTCCAATATTTAGGATCACAGATCCAAATATGGATTTTATGGTGTGCACAGATGCGTGTAAGGAAGGGCTGGGAGAAGTTATTAGCCAAGATGGATTTGTAATCTGTTATGAGTCCAGGAAGCTGAAAGAGCATGAAAAGAATTATGACACTCATGATTTGGCGCTGGAAACAATTGTCCACACTCTGAGGAAAAGGAGACATTACCTCATGGGAAGGAGATTTGAATTGAGAACAGACCACAATGGTCTGAAATATTTGTTTGATTAGCCGACTTTAAATGCTAGACAAAGTAGGTGGCTGGAGTTTCTGTGTGAATACGAGTTTGATATCAAGCATATCAAGGGGAAGGAAAACAAGGTGGCTGATGCACTCAGCAGAAAAGTGCATGAATTACATGCTACAACCATTAACATGTACAGGAATGATATTAAGGATAGAATTTTGGAAGCTGCAAATGCAGATTTGTAGTACATAGATTTGGTAGCAAAGCTACAACATAGTGAAAGGCCACAGAAAAGGGAAAGTTACACCTTGGAAGTTGATGGATTACTTCTGTATAAAGACAGAGTGTATGTACCCAATGTACAGGAATTGCAACTTGCAATTCCAAAAGAAATGCATAACATGACTTATGCTGGACACCCTGGATATCAGAAGATTGTGGCAGCAGTCAAAAGACATTACTTTTGGCTAGGTATGAAGAGGGAGATCGCTGAATACATCACCAGATGTATGGAGTGCCAGAAATTTAAGGCTGAGCATAGGCACCCAACAGGGTTGTTGCAGCCTTTTCCCATTCCTGAGTGGAAGTCGGAAGTGGTGACCATGGATTTTATTATAGGATTGCCCAGAACGAGCAAGCAACATGATTCGATCATGGTTGTGGTGGACAAGCTTACAAAAGCTACCCATTTTATTCCACTGAAAACCACCCACAAGGGAGCAGATGTTGTTGATATCATATTAAAGGAAGTGGCACGATGGCATGAAATTCCTAAACGATTGTGTCCGACAGAGACCCTAAATTCACCTCAAATTTCTAGAAAGGATTGTTCAAAGGATTCGAAACGAATCTGAACTTTAGTACAGCTTATCATCCTGAGTCTGATGGACAGACAAAGAGGGTGAACAGAGTAATAGAGGACATACTGAGAACGTATGTGATGGACAAACCATCAAGATGGGAAGACTACCTGCATTTGGTAGAATTTGCCTACAATAATGGGTATCATGCATCGTTGAATATGAGCCCATTTGAAGCACTTTATGGAAGAAAGTGCAACACTCCAGTGAGATGGGATAATCTAGCTGACAGAGCAATAGTTGGGCTAGAGTTGCTGAAGGATATGGAGGACCAAATGATAAAAATTAAGCAGAATTTGAAAGCTGCCCAGGACAGGCATAAAATTTATGCGGATAAGAACAGAACCCACAGAGAATTCAAAGTGGGTGATCATGTTTTCCTGAAAGTGAAAACTAACAGGAGTTCCCTGAAGCTGGGAAGTTGCGCCAAGTTGGCAGCAAGATTTTGTGGGCTGTTTGAAATCCTAGAAAGGATTGGGCCAGTTGCATACATGCTTGCATTACCTGCATCTATGACTATGCATAGTGTGTTTCATGTTTCATTGCTTAAGAAATATATACCTGATGCTAATCATGTTATCGACTGGAATGTGATTCAGGTGGAACTAGAAGGTGTCCTACAAGTGCATCCTGTGCGCATACTGGACAGGAAAAGAAAAATCTCCGGAATCGAGCCATAGAGCTTGTAAAGGTCTAGTGGACCTGGTACGGTCCGGAAGATGTGACATGGGAGCATGAAGATGTTATGCGGGTAGAGTACCCACATCTTTTTGAAAATTTTAAAAGGCTTTCAGAGACAGTGTAAGGTTGCACTAAGAACAATGCAAAAATAAGGGGAGGGGGATTGTAATGTCCCCAAGGCCAAGCCCTGTTGTAAATCTTGTTTATGAAATGAATTGTAAATATGTTTAATAGGTTGGTGAGCCAAGTTTATATAATCTTGTGGGCTTATGTGATTGTTAGGCCAGAGAGACTAAGGGTTGAAGGCCAAGAGCCTGATTTTGTACATGTATCAATGCAGAACATTAATAAAATATAAACACCACCACGTGCAAACCGACCACGATGAATGAGTGATGGGGGACTAAGCTTCCACAGAGTGGGAAAGGGATTAGGGGCTGGAAGGTGGGAATAGGGGGCTAAGTTTTGAGCCTCGGGGCTTAAGTCCTTAGGGAATAATATTTTAATATTATTCCAAAAGACATGTGAATAATATGTTTTTCCCCTAAGTTCTTTTGGAATGACATGTAACTTCCAAATGGTGAGAGGAGCGCACGCTGGTGGAAGCATGCAACTTCACGGGTGAAAAGTGTCAACCGAAACCCATGCAAATAAAAGGGCTAAGATGAGCTGTGGTGGGGGTTCCTCCACCATTCGACCCTCAACTTCCTGAGCATGAACCCGTCCGACCTCTGCATGAGACCTGGTGCCATTCTAAAAACGGGGGTGAAGTCTGTGTGTTGATTTCGAGGATAGCCTGTGTTGATTTCTGAAAATCCGATGCATCCTCTGTCCAAGAAGATCGAGGCTGTGTGTGGAGTCTCTATCCCAAAGCCATAACCGTGAGACCATCCTATCATTGTTGATCCTATTGGAAAGCCTGTGTCTGTTTTCCCCATTAGCTATTGTGTCTGTTTTCCCCATTATCTATTGTGGCCACAAAGTGCTGGACTGCGTGTGGCTTGTTGGCCAGTTTGTACAACACTCTCTCTAGGTGAGAGAGGTGGTTGAAGTTGGAAGAATAGGTTGTCTGGCCTATGAGCGACTATCTCCAGGCGAGAGAGTGCACACTCTCTCCAGGCGAGAGTGTGCACAGAGGAAGGAGAGAACTCCTGGAAGGAACCCTGTAGCTGCCATAGAGCTTGGAGACTTCCGATCTGGTCTGTTGCTGAAACCCAAGGAAAGGGAGGTTAGCAGCCAAAGGACTGTCTAGGTGATAGAGAAGGTGTATACGCCTCAAGTGGAACAGGCATGTGGGGAAGGAGAGTATGTGGGCAGTGAGTATGAGTGGTTCCTAAGAGAGAATTCCTTCCTTGTGACTGTGTGTTTTCCCTGTAACCTCAGCTTAGCCTAGGATTCCTTGCCTTGGGGGTGGAGCTTAGTCCCACCTCGGGGGTGACCCATTGCTGAGCTTGATGAGCAATGTGGTCTAAGGCTGGGAGGTTCGTGGAAGGCCTGCACCTAGTTGGTGGAATTACCAGCATTTCAAGATAAGTACTAGATGATGTTTTAATTACTTCTTTGCATGTCTGTGTAGTTATATTTATCATGTATTCTGTTGGGCATACGAATTAATGTTAAATCCATTGATTATTATAATAGTAGTAATTCTTATGTTTACTCTGAGTTTTAAATGTGTTTCATTTGCTTAAATGCATGTCTTATATATAGAAGTAAGTATGAGATTGTTATTCTGCGAAGTAACGCCTGCCCGGCCTAGAATGAGGGTGCTACAGTTTGGTATGAGAGCGTTACAACTCAGAATGAAAGGGTGCTACAGAGGTTGTAGGACAATTTCATCTCCCTTAAAAAGACAAAATCTTTAGGAGAAGACAACAACTCCCTCGGGACTCCTCTTAGTTTATTTTTCAAAACACATCTTAAGATTGTAATGGGACCATACAAGCCCACATGCTACAAAGATAGTATAGTGTTCAAATTTACTTTCTTAGATTAAATCACTAGGGAAGTTTAAAGGTTTTGTAACGGGCCCATACATGCCCACATGTTCACAATCTATGATAGTTTCAGAGCTTTCTTAGATTAAATCACATTTAGGGAGTTAAAGGAATAGTAAACGACCCACATGTCCACATGCTAGTTTCGTAGGGACTTTGAAATTCTGCAAGGTTGTACCAACGACATTTAGTTAATTAGGCAATCAAATATTTGTAAGGACCAAGCGAAGTCCACATGCAACAAGGTGACACCTCATTTATAAAAAACAAATTGGCACACTTTCACTCATTCACACACAAAGTCACTTCTCACTCACATAGTTTTCATCTCAAAACGTGGAGGTTGAAGTAAGTTTCCTCCAAAGGGATTCCGAAACACCCCACCCTTTTCTCGACGAAACTATCCACTCCCACTTAATTTCAATGACAATGGCTCACACCCCAATCTCTCAAACAGCCACATCTAAAAATTTTCTAAAAAAATCACTAATTTTCCCTCCACAGGAGGTGCCAAAAGAAATTTTTTAGTCTAGGTAAGATTTTGGGGATAGACATCCAAATAACTCCCCGTTATCTGGTTCTCACATTTTCAAAACAATAGAAGTTGTCAAATAGGGAACTTTAAATCCTCCAAGTCAAGTGTTCCTAACACCATAAGGCAGGGAGATACCCATGAAGGGTTGAAGGCCAAGGTCCAGTTGTTCTGTGCATCCCCCCTTTAGGCACCCACCTCTTGGACGAAATTCAACCCGTGACCCATTTCTGAGGCCAAAAATCTAAATGTCGCACTTTGACCGAGGTACCTAGTGACCAAATTTTAGGACATCTACCCAGGTGGCAATTGTGGGATACAATTGCACCTTGATTAGATTTTGTGTGGCTATTGGGAAATATCGCCAGCTCTTTCAAGATATGCACCCTCTACCACTCATTATAACTGATTACTTCATCCTTCACTAATTCCTCTTTCGGTGGATTCAGACCCCACTGTTCAGTGCTATTGGAAGGTCCAATGCCATTTGAGAGGAAGGATGTTACGTATTTTAGGACATGAGCATTTGTTTTCTTTGTTCTCCCACACGGAAAAAAACCACATATCCTCATTTATGTTTATCAATTGCTTTATGTATGATGCCCTTGTGATTACATCTAATTGTGAATTACATTGTGAAAGCTCAAAACTTATAGCAAAGGCTCTTGTTCATTTACTTCACTCTCATCACCATTTGCACACAACCCACTTAGCTAGTCAGACATCAGAGGGGACCCACAAAACCTCTGTCATTCTAGATGCTTGCTAAATCTTCCTCCTCTTCCAGGGGGAGTTCCTAGCYTTTTCCACTCATCAGCTTTACCTTCTCACACCCCTGTGAGTGCCACTATCTTGGGATTAGCTTTGCTTGGTTCCACTTTACTTGGGACCACYTCCCAAGGTAAACCATCCACTCACTCTCCTTTACACAGAAGGAGGAGGAAAACTTATTCTCAAGGGGGAAGTACAAACCCACATAGTCCCCCTCAAGGGTCAAGTTCACAAAACACTCACACCATGGCTGGAACTAACCCTCCACCACCACTCCAGATGCCATATTTGGATTCTCTCAACATATCAGATCTAAGAAAACTCAGAAATGATCCTATATTGCATGACCTCACATGATTTGCAATGCCTACCAAACTACCTTCAGACATCCCCAAGTTTGAAGGAAAGGCAGGAGATGACCCTGCCAACCATTTCATGAGTTTCCACTTTTGGTTCTCTTCCAACAACATTATGGATGATTCCATCTAACTACGATTATTTCAACGCACACTCACTAGCCCATTAGCCAAGTGGTATGTAGACGAAAAATCAAGATCCCATGTGACTTTCGAGTCTTTTGCCAAAGCATTTTTGACCTTCTTTCAATTACCAATCCGTCATGACAATGGCCTTGAACTAATATCTGATTTCAAACAAACCTCAGCCACACATATCGCTGATCACATTCACGAGTGGCGTCGACGACGTAGTTTGTGAAAAGCCGAAACCACCAAACAACAATGCCTTGATTGGTTTCTCAGATCACTTGTCTCTCTCCTTGGTAAAGATGTGGCTTCTACATTCCATGAATCAGAAGAAGAAGCCATCAGTAAGGCTCAACAATACGACCTCATCTATTCACAATCAGGATACTTGTACACAGTACTACCTGATCTCCCAAGACCCTTGCCATTCGGCCAAGACAAACCTAGGATGTCTCACTCAGCAGATGGATTGATTGGTAACACTTCACATGACAACCAACATCCTCAACAACCACCCATGTATGGCACACCCCAATATCCGCCAGCATATGGAGGAATCCCTTATTATCCTCCTCCTCCTTATCAACAACCATACTCTGTTGCCCTGCCTCCACCCATAAGTGGACCCCCGTCGGCACCCCCAATACACCCACCTATCCAACCAAGTGTTGGTACTCTCTCTACATCGTCCTATACCCTAAGCACTAGTGAAAGCGCCATGCCTTCCTATGTACCTTACGGATCATTGCCACAACACAATCCATACTTTCCATTTCCTACCCCCCCACAGCTTGTGGCTCCACCACAAGGACACCCACACACTGGGGTTAATTTTGTTCAACCCTCTCCCATTCAACAATATCCAAATTTTGAACAACTAAATATGGAAAATCCATCCCATCAATCGAACAATTCCAGAAAGAAAGGAAAAAAACAGAACAATAATAATCCCGGACCAGGAGGAAATCATAACCAACCCCAACAGAACCAGTCTGCAAGGGGCAACTAGAACCAGGGGAATTAGAACCCCCAAGGGGGAAATAACAACAAATTCCAGGGAAAGAACAACAACAATATTCATACCAACTTCCCTTGTGCCCTTTGTGGTGAGTTTGGTCACTATACTCACCATTTCCCCCAAATCGTTGACTATAAATGAATTAAAGACTCTGTGAATGGACCACGTCCCTCAGCACCGCCTGCCCCTCCACAGGCCCCACAACAATATGTGCAACAACCACCCCCAATCATGCTACAAAAACCCATTCCACACCAAGGGGTGATAAATACCCAACAAGACATTCAGCCTACCCTACCACAGATAGAACAATATCCCAATCCAGTCAATCATGCCGATCACACTATCCTCCTCACTAGTGAGGAAGAAGTTCTTCTACAAACATGAAGTCGTCAATACAACACAACTCCTGAGTCTGCTCCCACCACCTCAGATGCACCCCTATTCATAAATGGGCCCCCTTTTATGATTCCTCACCCTAATACTGACCCACCCCTTCGCATTCCTCGCATCCCCTTACGCAGCAATGTCCACAACCCTCATGATAAGGCGGCTCATAGTTATAGTTTGGTCGATGATTTGGCACAATATATTGCTACTATGTCAGTATTAGATGTCCTTCAAACTTGTCCTACTCAACGGAAGTCGTTACTTTCCACCCTTGGGGCAATCGACCTTGCAGATACCCGACTCATCACATTTGATCTCGATAGCGGAGAACCTCGCCTCCCCGCTCTCATCACTTTTCAAATACCAATTAAAATCCGGAACATTATAGTTCACTGCTGCATCATTGATGAGGGGGCATCCGCATGCATTATGTCAAAATCTGCATGACATAAACTTGGTTCCCCCGAACTTATACCATATGCCATTACCTTAAGAGCCTATGACGGATGACCATCTTCTCCCGAAGGACTCTTCCAAAATGTCCCCGTAGAAATTGGGGGCAAGACCATTCTCATTGACATTGAAGTTATCGATGCCCCACTCAATTACAATATCTTGTTCGATCGTAGCTACATGTATGCTATGAAAGCAGTTGCCTCTTCCATCTTTCGAACCATGTTGTTCCCCCATAACGGGAAGATCATTACCATTGATCAAGTTTCACATTATGAGCCTAACCTTTCTGCCAACATCGATAACATTCTCCCTTTCGTCCATACTAATTCCGAGGCATACCCACTCATTGAGATGGGCCCCAGATTTTTCAAAGACCCATCCTTGTTAGGAACCTACCATGGTGCACCACCACTCATTCATCCTTCCAATCAGGTATGTGTCATCTCATCCAAGAGAACTGACATTGAAGATACCCTTCCTCCTAGTGAGGCTTCTCTTATATCTGACGTCCCACTAGTCACAAAGTTCCTACCTCAAGAATCTTCTAAGAAATCGTCAAATTCACCAGTTCATGATTTTTTCTCACCCCAGGTCCATATCCCAGTTTGGGAAACAGTTCCCCAAGACTTTACTCAAATCCCCTTCTTCTAGCCCCCACCAGGTGTCCAAGATTTTCAAGTAGCTGCAACGCTTACCCTTCCCAATATGGTGCTAGCAATCCCAGTATGGTATCTACATCCACCAACAATGGTTCCTCAACCATATTTCCCTCCTCAAATCGAAGGAGTTCCAATGTAGATTCCAATACCTACTCCAGAAACAACACCCTCACCCCCTCTTGCTAATGCCACAACTACAGCTGGGGGAAGATGAAAGAAGAAGTATCCCATCGCTCCTCTCCCTCCTCGAATCCAACCTCCTTGTGAACTCTACAAGAAAGAAGGACACCCCACTAATCGATGTCCCTCTCTCCCCGAGATACACAATCTAATCCAACTCCCTTGTGCGACCACATCGTCTATGGCTTCATCAAGCACACCCAATACCACCACAATGTTGTCCACTATAGGACATAAAGGGCTGCGAGCCAAATTCACATGTGCCATATTTTCAAAGTATGGCCACTATACTCATCATTGCCCCGCCCTACCTCAGTTTCGACAGACACACACGGTGGTACACGAGAGTTTTCAACAAAATCCACCTCTATGTCGTCAAGTACCCAAAGCAGTGACATCCATTATGTTGCCACTTCAGTTAATGAAAGTATGAGGTGTCCTTTCACCCTATGTTAATCACTTGATAATTTTACATATCAATGTTCTATGATCATCGAATATAGGCGTCGCCAAATGGCCTTTATTCAAAATGCTACACCCCCTCCAGTGCCAGTGGAATCAATGATTACCCCTACTCCATCTCCAGAGGATATTCATATCCTTTCTCCTAAACCTAAAGCACTCCCTACTCCCCCATGGTTCTTGGATGACTTATACGAGGATTTACCCCCAAATCCCCCCAATTCCCCTGTTCATTTCCCCACGGAAATTTTACGCCCGACTACAATTTTTAGCCCTCAATATCTCGATATTTGGTTTATGTCGAGCAAACCATCACAATCTCCTTGTGTCACTCCCCCTTCTTCTTCATCACCATACAACAATCACATGGTGACAATCATAGATATTACTTTTCTGGATCCCTTGTATTCCCGATAATTCCACTGTGATGAGGACATACTCGAGGAATTAACCACCCCCGACTACCCATGGGATGCGCTACACCACATATTGATCTTCCTTTCACAAGAATCCTTTGCGCCTCCTAACCAACACCCCATATACGCAGTCGAAACCAAGGATTTTATCACAGTAGGGCATATCAACTGGTTCAACAATCCTATCCCTACCCTTGATTCTTTTGAAGAAGGCAATATGGCCAACATTTCCCCCACCGTCAAAATCGATATTTCCATAAAAAAACAGAGTCATCAAGGAAATCACTATTGGTGCCGCATTCACTCCTGAAGAAATTACTGCCTACAAAGCTCTCTTCTAGAAATACTGAGACATTTTTGCTTGGTCATACACGGAGATGCCCGACCTTGACCCCTCTATTGTCGAACATCAAATAGACACTTGGACTGATATCATGCCTGTGCGCCAAAAACAACAGCCACTACACTCATCCAAAGAAGCGGCCATCAAGTCTGATATTGATAGATTATGCACCGCCGACTTCATTTACCCCATTTACTATATGTCATGGGTCTCCAACCCCATCCCTGTTAACAAAAAATAGGGCACTATTCATGTCTGTACATATTTTAGCGACCTCAATCATGCCTGTCCCAAAGGCAACTTTCCCACGCCCTTTATCGACCAAGTTATTGATGATTGCACCGGTCATGAGGCGTTGTCCTTCATGGACAGTTTCTCTGGCTACAACCAAATCCAAATTCACCCAGCTGATCAGTACAAAACCACATTCACTACCCCCTGGGGTACTTTCTCATATCGTGTCATGCCTTGTTGCCTCAAGAACGTTGGAGCAACATTCCAACGAGCCATGACATACATCTTTCATGATCTATCTCATATCATCCTCGCATATTTGGATGACCTCACCGCTAGATCCAAGAAATGCACTAAGCATCTCGATGACCTACGAATCATCTTCCAAAGGTGTCGTCAATACAATATCTTCTTGAATCCCCTCAAGTGTGTATTCTGCGTCACTGCTGGCCGCCTTATTGGGTTCATTGTTTCCCAAAGCAGTATTACTGTGGATCCCCTCAAAGTCCAAGCCATCATGGAAATTCCCCCTCCTCAAAATTTACGCCAACTGCAAAGTCTACAAGGAAAATCTAACTTTTTACGGTGCTTTGTCCCAGACTATGCCACTCGAGCACACGATTTCCTTCTCTTACTACGCCACGACATCCCATTCCACTGGGATGAACATGCCCAAAATGCTTTCGATGATCTTAAAATGACACTCTCCAACACCCCTTTGATTAGTCCACTCGACTATAACCGCGACTATATCCTTTACATATTGGACTCAGCTATCTCAGTAGCAGGAGTTCTCTTTTAAATAGGGGATGATGATTGCGAGCATGTCATTTACTACATTAGTAAAAACTTATCAGGGACACCCTTGAAATACAATCACGAAGAGAAACTAACCCTTGCATCCATCCTCGCAGTCCAGAAGCTGCGCCATTACATTCTACTTCGAACTACCAAAGTCATAGCAGATTCCAACCCCATGCAATACATGCTCAGTCTTCGACAAATTAAYGATAAAATTTCTTGATGGATCATCATCCTTCAGGAGTACGATMTCGAATTTTCAACACCCAAGAGAAAGAAAKCTCTCGTCCTCAATGAACTCATCATGACTTTCCCCTCTGATATTAATAGTTCCCTCGTCAATACCGACTTCCCCAATGAACATCTCTTTTACATCCCCTCGGATGACCCTTGGTATGGCAATCTTCTCATCTATCTCCGAACACAAAAATTCGGAAACCACCTCTCTAGAGATGATCATCGACGTATTCATCACCATCCATCCCCAACCCCCGGGGAGCCATTTTCTCATACCTCGTTCAGGTACGCACGCTCATGTTCAAAATTATCAAACAACTGTTATATGTTTATTATCTTCAGATATTGTTCACGTCAGGTATTTGGTTTTAATGTGTGTAGGTACTTGGCCCTCACAAATACATGCAGCCCCTTCAGGTATATGATCGACACTAGCATGTAGTCATTCCCTTTGAATATCAACTGCATCTTCCAGTTTCACCCTCTAACATATGCCTATAGGATAACCCTATCCAACTCTGCAGTATCTCACCTCCGCTACATTTTTAGTACTATCACCCGGTAGCACTCTTTCCCACATGAGTTGTCTGATTCTAAGTTCCCCTTGACCCTTCGACACTCATGTTGCTTTCACCCCCTAGGGATGGGAGTCCCAATAGTCTTATGCATGTTTGAGAATTAGCCACATACTCCTTCTCCTCATATTGTTATCCTGACCCATGGACTCCCAGAATATTTCTTCACAATTCTCATTGGACAACACCCTCGTAGTAGCATTAGCCCCCCATTTCATCCAACATCAGTTTACCCATCTACAGATTCCCCTTCATTCATTTACCTCATACAAAGACCCACCCATGGGGCTCCTCACCCTCCACCAGTTCCCTACACAACTTTCACCCTCATAGACCAAGCCATATTGCACTAGGGAACCCGTTTCTATATTTGTACACTCATCCCCAATTATTTATTTATTTGGCAATTGTACAAAGCCATTGTTTCCAGCATTTACA
>JASDQU010750971.1:36676-47275 GCA_032191745.1 Picea mariana
GACGACCTCACCGCTAGATCCAAGAAATGCACTAAGCATCTCGATGACCTACGAATCATCTTCCAAAGGTGTCGTCAGTACAATATCTTCTTGAATCCCCTCAAGTGTGTATTCTGCGTCACTGTTGGCCGCCTTATTGGGTTCATTGTTTCCCAAAGCAGTATTACTGTGGATCCCCTCAAAGTCCAAGCCATCATGGAAATTCCCCCTCCTCGGAATTTATGTCAACTGCAAAGCCTACAAGGAAAATCTAACTTTTTACGATGCTTTGTCCTAGACTATGCCACTCGAGCACACGATTTCCTTCTCTTACTACGCCACGACATCCCATTCCACTGGGATGAACATGCCCAAAATGCTTTCGATGATCTTAAAACGACACTCTCCAACACCCCTTTGATTAGTCCACTCGACTATAATCATGACTATATCCTTTACATATTGGACTCAGCTATCTCAGTAGCAGGAGTTCTCTTTTAAATAGGGGATGATGATTGCGAGCATGTCATTTACTACATTAGTAAAAACTTATCAGGGACACCCTTGAAATACAATCACGAAGAGAAACTAACCCTTGCAGCCATCCTCGCAGTCCAGAAGCTGCGCCATTACATTCTACTTCGAACTACCAAAGTCATAGCAGATTCCAACCCCATGCAATACATGCTCAGTCTTCGACAAATTAACGATAAAATTTCTTGATGGATCATCATCCTTCAGGAGTACGATCTCGAATTTTCAACACCCAAGAGAAAGAAATCTCTCGTCCTCAATGAACTCATCATGACTTTCCCCTCTGATATTAATAGTTCCCTCGTCAATACCGACTTCCCCAATGAACATCTCTTTTACATCCCCTCAGATGACCCTTGGTATGGCGATCTTCTCATCTATCTCAGAACACAAAAATTCAGAAACCACCTCTCTAGAGATGATCATCGACGTATTCATCACCATCCATCCCCAACCCCCGGGGAGCCATTTTCTCATACCTCGTTCAGGTACGCACGCTCATGTTCAAAATTATCAAACAACTGTTATATGTTTATTATCTTCAGATATTTTTCACGTCAGGTATTTGGTTTTAATGTGTGTAGGTACTTGGCCCTCACAAATACATGCAGCCCCTTCAGGTATATGATCGACACTAGCATGTTGTCATTCCCTTTGAATATCAACTGCATATTCCATTTCCACCCTCTAACATATGCCTATAGGATAACCCTATCCAACTCTGCAGTACTCTCACCTCCACTACATTTTTAGTACTATCACCCGGTAGCACTCTTTCCCACATGAGTTGTCTGATTCTAAGTTCCCCTTGATCCTTCGACACTCATGTTGCTTTCACCCCCTAGGGATGGGAGTCCCAATAGTCTTATGCATGTTTAAGAATCAGCCACATACTCCTTCTCCTCATATTGTTATCCTGACCCATGGACTCCCAGAATATTTCTTCACAATTCTCATTGGACAACACCCTCGTAGTAGCATTAGCCCCCCATTTCATCCAACATCAGTTTACCCATCTATAGATTCCCCTTCATTCATTTAACTCATACAAAGACCCACCCATGGGGCTCCTCACCCTCCACCAGTTCCCTACACAACTTTCACCCTCATAGACCAAGCCATATTGCACTAGGGAACCCGTTTCTATATTTGTACACTCATCCCCAATTATTTATTTATTTGGCAATTGTACAAAGCCATTGTTTCCAGCATTTACATAGTTTTTTGTCATCACCGTTGGTGACCTTCTTCCCTTTTGGAAAATGCAACCCATGTCACCCTTGGTTGGGGCAATCCTTATCACCCACTCCTATTGACATCGTACATAAACTCCGAGTATACCACAGGATACCTACCTCTACTCTCTGAGTTTGTTCACTTTGTTCTGCATCTGGCACAACTTATCCCACATCTAGTTATCCCCCTGACACTCGACCTCATTGTACGGTTTCTGCCACTTCACATATATCCCCAACTAAGGGCAGTCCCGAGTCTGCACACATCTGGAATTCGTCCATGTACCTCCTCAGTTCCTAATCTCATCTAGTGGATTTTATGAATCCCTTTGCTTCTTGGAGTTGCATCTCCCTTTTTGTTGACATTATCATAGTTTCCAGAAGGGCGACAATATCATGACTCTCATTACCTTTACAATGAGGAGTCTTGGATGGCATAGGGAGAACCATCATTGCTCCCTGCTGTCATTGGACCCCATAACATTCGACTTCAACACTTTCTTATGTTACGGTAAGTCTTACTTTGTGACTATTGCAGTTTTTTTTATATGTGTTGAAGACCTCTGAAATTTGTTGGGCCATCAATGCCTGCCAAATCCTTGATACTTCCTACAGGTGTCATTGCTTACTTTTTAGAGTATTGTTCCTCATCATAATTGTCCTCTGCTCTTATCAACACACCCCCGAGGGCGCTGTTGTAATCTTCACCAACATACCACTTTAGTTACTATCTTACACATGTTTTGAGTTACATGACACGAGCATGGGGCATGCCTGCCTCATTTGTACACAATTTATTTTTCACACCTTCCGAAAGGTTGGGTCCTACAGGTTCCCCTCTCCCTCCAACAGGTCACTCTTAATACTCTCACTATCGCTCTTTCTTACAATGGAACTCTCAGTTGATGAATTTCGTCTATACGTATGCTCCTAACCTCATCCATGAGGGGGCATCTGTTATCACTGAAATTTCATCCGCAAATGGTTAAAGGAATCCAACATCTTCAAACAACTATTAATTCACCCATGGACCAAAAATGGCCAAAAAATCATTTCCAAAAGGTCCAAAACTATACAACTAGTTATAAAATAGGCATGCGCTAAAGATATACAAGGAGCATGTGCATGCGTGCCAGTCGAAAATGCCAGAAAAGCACACATGCGCACAATGCACGACTGTGGATGCAAAAATCTACGCACACCTCAAAACGACACATTTGTGATGTTGGTCGGCCTCCCACCCACTTCTGGTTCAACTTCCGAGTCGATTTGACATCCAAATATCGGATGAATCCAGCTGGGTAGTTGATCAAAGACCTAAAGGTGCCCTAAACAACCCCTTGTTCACACTAAAATCTGGTTGCATAATTCCTCAAAGTTGTGCTATAAAAAGTGGCCATGGGTGCACTACATTTCAAGGAATTCATTTGTAAGGTTATGCTGTTGCCATTCTCTTGGGGAATCCTCTTTTCTCATCAAGAGCATATTAGAACCATTTCATTTGAGCTATTCACATTACCTTTTGAGTGAATTAGGTTGGGATTCTTTCACCATTTCTTTCAAGTTTTCAAGTTGTAAGAAGAGCTCAATATTGGAGGTTCAAGAGCCCTCCCTTGGGGGAAGAGGGGACCCAAAGTCTCCATTTCTCTTTGGTGTTTTCTTTTTACTAATACAATCCTTTCCATTGATGACATGAGTCTTGTTTGTTTCTTGTTCTTATGTCCTTATGCACTATAGTTTAATTGTTTTTACCATTCCTAGTTTAATTCTTAGCTTAGTCTTTTATGATTTATTCTTCTAACCCTTTCCTTTACTGTTGTCTTGCTTAGATAACCCAAATAAGCTTGTAAGCATCTATAATTTTCTCACTCAAGTGACAAAATAGATGCAACACTACCTTGCGGCACTGTTTAGGTCTAATAGTAGTCAGAACTACCTCTGGTATTTTCTAAAGATGACCCCCCAGAGAAACAACGACACTGCGGGGTCAAAAATCATAAAAAACATGGAGCTTTGACATATATAGTTGGCCCAAGAGAACATCACAGACATCTAGTGGGGAAACATCACATAATACCTCATCCTTTAAGGGCTCGATGTCGTATGAAAATTGAAACTACTGGCTGACATGAATATTACGTCCCTGGCAAAGCCACTCGATGTTGTATGGTTGTGGGTGTGGTGTTGTTGACAATCCCAACTATTTTACGACCTTTGATGAGATGAGGTACTTCTAGATTCCGCTATCAACAAAAAAATGCAGTGGGGTCCCCTTCACCCACATCTGTGAATGAAAAATACGCTCCCCCTCTTCAGGATCTGTTGGTTCTTTTGGTTGAATTCTTGAGGTCACGACAATAGCAGTGGGGTCTGCGTCGATGATCTGTATTTTACCAGTATTTTTAAAATTAGATTCTCAATCAGGGTTAATCTCCTTTTCTTTGATCTTGACCACTAATGACTATTTTGAGAAACATTCATAGGTGTTGTGCCAGGGGATTTTGTGGAAATCACACCATTTTCTAGTGTCCTTCTTTGTCTTCCTGTGACCCTTTTTTTCCTGTGGCTTGGACTAGTTTTCGGGAGAATGTTTGTTAGAGTTGTCTTTTTCATACTTTCGTTGTTGTGAATTTTCACACCTTAACTCCCGTTTGTTCTAGTGCTTAAATTTCTTCTCAATTTTAACAACATATCAATAATAAACACCAAGTGATGAGATGTCTAGAAAATCCATTTCAATTTGTATGTATCTATGTAGAGCCCCACGGTATTTCAGAACCAAATGTCATTCAAAGTCTTTGATACCCAAATTGGTGTGCAAGGTATGGAAGGTATTGGTGAACTCTATGGAACTTCTTGGCCCCTCTCTTTCCGCAGTGTGGTCCATATCATGTACTAGTCCTCATAGTTGCCAACAGGGTAATACTGTTCCTTTACCGCATCCACAAAAAAATCCCAAGTAGGCTCGGCCCCATATATTTTGGAATCCTCTATGGAACTTTGCTCCCAGTAGGTTTCCTACCAATGTTTGACATGGGGGAGAGATTTAAGGAGTGCGAAGGTGATCTTTTCCCTGTTGGAAAAAATATGAACATAGAAATAACCTTCTAACAGATTTAACCATTTGTCTAGGGCATCCACATCTATTTGACCTTCAATTACGGGAATATCAAAATTAACCTATACCTTGAAACAAGAGGTGCTTCCAAAGTGGTTGTTTTATGAAGACGTGCCTATTGCTATCGGCAGGCGTTGAAGGATGTGGGAAAAATTCCGCATCATTTCATCCCTCTGTCACATGAGAGATTACTCAAGAAATAGATTGATAGGATCGTTTTCTCCATTATTTTTATTTTCTTCTACCATGGGGGGTTTCTTGGGCGTGAGAAAGAGATTTTATTCAAGAGAGACAAGATCGAGACCCAACCTGCTATACTCGGACCTTGTTGGAGACATGTAATGAAAAAAAAAATGATCAAGAGCAGCCTGCTCTGATACCACTGATCTAGATTATTTTCGACACGAAATGAGAGAGGAGATATAATAAATAAATGCACAGAGATATCGTGGATATCCAATAATATAACATAAATGTATCAGATATGAAACCATAAACACAATGATACAATAATACATGATTTATATTAATGAAAGAAATGTACAGATTCTGTAAAAATACAGAGTGAAAGACTCGCTAGAATGGTGACAACTTGTCTCTGAGAAGAGATGTGACGGTTACTCGGCTTCGCAAGAAGATGATTCCAATGAGGCTTTGAAGGCCTTTTTACAATAAATAGGAATGTCAAAAACCCTAGACATCCAGAAACCTAACCCTAGGAGATGAAGCGCCAAACGTCATCTGGGCCCCGTTTGGGTAAGTCGGTACATCAACGTCCCGGGGTCGTAACGTTTTCATACGATATTTGTTTGACGCATATTATACATCGTTAGAAAGGTCTATCCGAGGAATACAATTATTAATGGAGAATATCAAGGTTTGGAACGAATGAATATTCGCTGAAGATTGATGCCCAAAAAACGTCGTTTAGGGCCTAGAAATGGCTCCGGAAGTTTAGGACCTAAAAAACTACCAAAAATAGTAAATTGCCAAAATTGCTAGAAAACTGTTATGCACGAGTTGGAAAAGATGGGTGGCCACCGATATACACCTGGATCAAGTATTTTGAATAAACATATGACACCCCAACACTGGACTAATTGTGTTACCGGTGATCTGTGGTGGTGCAAGGATGGGCGTGTAATCTTAGTATTTATTTATTGTTGGGATATCACAATTTGAAATTTGTTTATACTTGTATCATTGAATGATGAAATCAAATTTGGAAAATATGTGCAAAGATTTCCCACTCACCAAAATCCATTAAGGAAAAGTTCCAATGTGGGTGTTCAATTTTCTCGAAAGCAAAGAAGGCAAGGAATATATTATAATTAATGTAATAATCACTACTTTCAATCGACTGAAAATAATTTATGAAATTTGTGCAGATATTTTATGGAGGTATGTTGTGGATTGCTAAGAAGTTTAATCTTCACATGCTTGACATTTTATTTCATAGTGCAAGGGACGGGTCAATGTTTTCTGACGGGTGACTGGATAATTTCCATTAACAGATTGCAATATTAATGTGCTTTCTCACTAACAATGTCAAGTCATGCTTTCGTGTCACATTTACATCGACAAATAGTCATGATCAACCCTCAAGCATGGAGTACTAAAGATTTACTTGAAACAGAGGTGGAAGTGGCGTACATGTGTTTATGTGGACAAAAGGGTCTCGTCTGTTTAAAGAGTACAACGTCCATAGGGATATCTGGATATTTTTAAACCACGAAAGTACTGAGAAGGCGAGTAGTATTTGTGATGGGTGTAGGCTAAAGGGAAAATTAAATTCACCTTTTTTGGTCACTCTTTTTAATTGAACTTCTTTCTGACAATTTCATTTCGATATGAAATTCCATCCCTTGCATTCTCTGACAAACGGGTACTCTAATCCACGAAATGATTTGTCATAAATGACATAGGATTATCATTTAGCACAGTCATCTGCACAGCTATCGTAATTTGATCAAGTTGATGTGAGAAGGTCGACATGGGCATGTGGTATTAATCATGCAACAATCTGCTTATTCTCTTCGATGCCCATTTCAAATTTGATTTTCCAAAGCATTATTGAATTCTTGCAGTTTCTCCGTTTTGGCCCCTTCTCATCTGCAACCTATGTTTTCCATCCAAACAATTGACACCCCTTTCCTATATTCCATATAGACACTGCATATTTGATATTGTTGAGTTTCAGATAAATATTGAGTAGGACATTAGCACGAGAGGACATAATTAGCAAAAACCCTATATTAATCATAGATATACACATCCCTGAAGAAAATCTAAAAATGGAAGCAAACAAAGATCGCTATATATTTATGGGAAATCCCACTCAAGGCACACCATATATTTGTTGCCACTATCACTAAGGATTACCCACTGGGATGGGTAGCCCTATAAATCTGATGCCAATGCATTTTTCCCATCGGAACTGGAGAAGGGCACTCATGCTTGTCACGAGGAGGTCAAGAGTTCAGTTCCCGAAAATCCCAAGGAGAGAAAACGATGGAGTTTGAAGAGATTTTTGTTTAGGAGCACCAATGACAGATGAGACCAAAGAAAGGATAAGTTGTGTGTAATATCCAGTTCTATTGAGCACATTTTATAATGAATTATTCTTTGAGGAAACTTGCAAGCAAGTGATCCGGTTATGATACATTATAATTATGCTTTGCTTATGAGTTATGTTATGATTTCATTATGATTATATGTTAATTTCTAGATGTATATATGTATCGACAGGTATTATTGATGAGTTTCCCTGAGTGTGTAGGATACATGACAGGTTGATGATCTGATGGCATCAATGAACTTCCTTGGAATCTAGATTGAATCAGGGAGTGGACTTGTATTTGGTTTGAGTTTTGAGTATTGATTTACATGTATATATGATGATTTCAGTATGGATGTTATGTATATGGATTAATGGAAGTATTATATCAATGGATGCAGGCTTGGAGACGCTTGCTAATCCGACTCACATAACGAGTAAAGGGGTCATGCAAAGAAACCAAGTAGTTGAGGGAGAGGTGTGGCAATGTCCCTGTAACAACCTACTAGCACTCTCACTGTGACATGAATTGTAGGTTAATGATTACCTAATTCGAGAGGTCCATGATGTCATGAGGGAAGATTGAGATAGTTTCTCACGAATAATTCTAAGGAGAGCATCCTTATAATCCCTTAGTCCCTCACAGGATCGACCGAGTGGAGTGTTGACTCCAAGTGTCAGACAAACTTCCAAAACTAGTAAAAGGCAAGTGACACCCTTGGAGCACGGAGGTGCATCTTGAAGGGCACTTCACATAATTAAATTGTGAGTCAATAAAAATCTAGATGGCCTAGAAAACATAATGAAATTGTTGGGACCTTGTTAGAACATAATGGTTAATTAATCATTAAATTATAAGCTAAGAAATATAAACAAGAGTCTAAGCATAAGTCTAAGTCTAAGTCTAAATAAGGGACTAGATAAAATAATAAACAAGTTAAGGGAATTGAGATATAATAAAACTATAAGAAAAGAGAGAATAAGAATTACAAGTTAGGTAGATGCACATGTGTGCATGAAAATAATAAAATATATTTTTAAATAAAAATAAAAAAGAAACATGAGAGAATAGGTTTTCCACATAGAGGCGTTGATCCGGATTATTTTCGGCACGAAATGAGATCGGAGATATAATAAAGAAATGCATAGAGATATTGCAAATATTCAATAATATAACAGAAATGTATCAGAGATGCAACCATAAACACATATATACAGTAATACACGATTTCTATTAATGAAAGAAATGTACAGAGACTGTAAAAAAATACAGAGCGAAAGACTCGCTAGAGTGGTGGCAGCTTATCTCTGAGAAGAGATGTGACGGCTACTCGTATTTGCAAGAAGATGATTACAATGAGGCTCTAAAGGCCTTTTTACAATAAGAAGGAATGCCAAAAACCCTAGAAATCCAAAAACCTAACCCTAGGATATGAAGCGCCAAAAGTCATGTGGGCCCCGTTTGGGTAAGTGAGTACATCAACTTCCTGGGGTCGTAACTTTTGCATATGATCTTCGTTTTAGGCATGTGATAGCTTGTTGGAAAGGTATCATCGAGGAGATTCATTTTTGGGGACCAATAATTACTTTGGCTATCATTGAAAACCTTGATATCGAAAAACCTTCATTTGGAACCTCAAAATGGCCCCAGAAGTTAAAACCTGCTAAAAATAGTAAATTGTCAAAATTGCTAGAAAATTGTTTTGAGCTATTTGGAAAGGGTGGGTGGCCACCAATATCCACCTAGATCAATCCTCCCTCCTTAGGAAGAAATGGTCTCCATTGCGTTGATTTCCCGGGGGAGAGGGAAAAGCGTTTGTTGAATCTACATCTTGGTGAGCTGCTTGTCTTACTGGAGACGTTGCGCTGCTCAGTTTGTGGAAATATGTCATGAACCTGTGGAGGTTGAGGCTGTTCAACAAGTCGAGATACATGAGAGGACGATGTGTAGAAGGAATATTCACACTTTGCTGGAGCCTTGTCGACCTACTTCTGTTGGATAGAAGGTGCTTTGGGCAAGCCTATAGTGGTTGCAATGTCCTTTTGTTCTCCTTTTGAACAGATTGTGAAGAAGCTGAATTTTGCAGTATAAGATACTACCTTGCGGTAATTTTTAGGTGGAACAGTAGTCGGAACTACCTCTAGTATTCTGTAGAGATGACTCCCCAAAGTAACAATGACACTACGGGGTCGAGACTCATAAACAACATGGCATCTCCACATATATGTTTGGCCCAAGAGAACATCAAAGACATCCAGTGGGGCAACATCACATAATACCTCATCCTTGAAGGGTTGGATGTCGTATGACAATCAACATTGTTGGTTGACACGAAGATCTCATCCTTCCAAAGCCACCTGATGTTGTATGGTTGTGGGTGTGGTGTTGTCGACAATCCCAACTGTTTGATGACCTTTGCTGAGATGAGGTTTTTCTAGCTTCCGCTATCAACAATAAAATGAAGCGGGGTCCCTTTCACCCACATCTGTGAATGAAAAAGGTGCTCCCCCTCTTCAAGATCTGTTGTCTCTTCTGGTTGAATTGCTGCGGTTTCGACAATAACAGTGGGGTCTACGTCAATGATCTATCCTTTACCAGTATTTTCATAATCAGATTTTGAATCAGGGTTCTGTTCCCTGTCTTTGATCTTGGCCACCAATGACTATTTTGAGCGACATTTGTCGGTGTTGTGCCAGGGGATTTTGTGGAAATCACACCATTTTCTGGTGTCCTTCTTTGTCTTCCCGTGACCCTTCTTTTCTTGTGTCTTGAACTGGTTTTCAGGTGACTTTTTGTTAGGGTTGTCTTTGTCATACTTTGGTTGTTGCGGATTTGCAGACCCAAATTCCCGTTTGTTTTGGTGCTTGAATTTCTGCTTAATTTTAACAACATATCGATAAGTAGCACCGAGTGATGAGATGTCCAAAAAATCCATTTCAGTCTGGATGTATCTGTGTAGATCCCCACGGTATTTCAGAACCAAATGTCGCTCAGAGTCTTTGATACTCATATTGGTGTGCAAGGTATGGAAGGCATTGGTGAACTCCGGAACTGCTTGGCCCCTCTCTTGCTGCAGTGTGGTCCATCTCATGTCCTGGTCCTCATAGTTGCCAACAGGGTAATACTATTCTTTCGCCGCATCCACAAAAAAATCTCAAGTGGGATCGACCCCATA
>JASDQU010750972.1:25960-38060 GCA_032191745.1 Picea mariana
CAAACTGAGACAGAAGTTGATGTTCTTCTACAGCTTTCGCTTTTCATAATATCAATCTTTTGTTTCATGTTTATGTTTATCAGTTTGCATTTGATTAGTGACTAGTTTAGCTATCATAGTCTTTTGAAAAATGATATGATTGAATTAATGTGATACATGCCTGATTTCTTTCACTAATTTAAAAACACATCAATTACTTCATTCAGTTTATGAATGACAGATTTCTCTTCTTCATCAACTGAATTATTTAGTATAAGTCTTTGCATATAGGTTTACCTAATTGTTAAGATTTATAAATTATATGATCGTTGTGATTTTTATGTCTTGTTTTTCCTGCAAATACACTTGAAGAGCATTGCAGCTATCGTTTACGAGAAGCTTCTGGATTATTCGGTCCGAGTTTCCTTCCTCCGATCTGCTAAAAAGGTCATCATACACAGGACAAACCTGGAGCGTTTCCAGGTCATCTTGTCATTTATTTGTTTAGTATATTTATTAGTATCTTAGTTAGATATATGTTTTAGTTTAGATTAGTAATTAGAATTAGTGTATTAGTAGTTTAGTTTAGTTAGTTTTCTGTCTTATTTCTTGTTTATAAAATTATAAAATCATCAAAAAAATATCTCTTGCTATCTTAGGACAGAATATCAATGAGTTTTTCGGGTTTTATTTAAATCTGTAAAGTGTAGATATTGTACATTTTGTGAATAAGTTATACTTCAGTTAGGATAGTATTAGTTAGTAGATTGTATTTATAGAATAGTTAGATTAGTTTAGTTTGTTTCATAGTTAGTTTTAGATTAGATTAGTTAGTTAGTTTGTTTTATTTGTTTTTAGTTAGTTAGTTTGTTTTATTTGTTTTTAGTTAGTTAGTTTAGATTAGTTTTCTTTTTTTTTCTTAGGACCTTAGATCGGCTAACGGAGCCGCTAAACCCGTCAGGGTGGTTCATCCCAAACGGATTTGGTTATTAGACAACCTCAGACCAGTTCCACTCTCTCAATTGACGGACAGTCGATTTCACCCATCAACAAATGGCACTAGAAAGAGGGCTTGAACTTAATTAATGGCACGAGGCTGTCGCAAGACTCCTCCCCCCCCTAATCGCTCACCTATAGTGACTAGAAGCCATTCAAATGATAATATTCCCCTTCAAACATCAACTACTTCAACCGACGATCCACAGATCACAGTTGAGCCAGCAACCCCTAATCCTACAGGTGGTGACATACAAGAGATTGTTCGCCAATCTCTTATTAAAACACATAGTGCCCTAGCTCACCTAAGGCAACCAAACCGTCCGTGGGGTCAACCTTTGGACTTATCTGATATCAGAGAACAATTAGGTGACACTAACCTCACTCTGAATCCTACAGATCCAAACTTAAATCCTGCTGCAGGAGGATCTGGGATACCTCCTTCACCACCTCCATCATCTCCTTCCTCTTTTGGAGGAGATACCTCTGACGAAGGCAATCCACCTTCCCAGCCTTCCACACCCACTACCCCAATGGAAAATCAGAACAACCCTGCTAGACCCTGGTTGGACCAAGATGTCGTAGTCGTACCTGGAGCTTAGCATCCTTTACCAAAACACCTAGAGAAATGACTTCCCAAGTTTGACCCTGACTCAAAATAGATAGCTTAAGATCATATCAAAAAATTTATGTTAGCCATAAGACTCCGCAATGTTGAACATGAAGATGTTGTCTGTAGGTTGTTCCCTTATACTTTCGAGGGTAATGCATACACTTGGTACTTTTCCCAACAACCCCATACCATCGTGTCTTGGGAAAAGTTTGAGTCATTCTTTTTGGAAAAGTTCAGAGACGGTAAACCTCCGAAAGTCCTAGTCATGGATCTTTCTAGCTTAAAAATGAACCCAAAAGAAAATTTTTAATAATTTAATCAGAGATTCCTAACACTCAAAAACCGAATCCCTGCAGATTCTATGCTTGTTGAGAGTCTTATAATAGCTTACTACACTAAAGCTTTGCACCAGAGTATAGCTATTTGGGTTAAATGATCTAAGAAAGCCATGTTGTTAGAAGCCTTCGAGGAGGCCAGCCAGATTGAAAAAGACATACTTAGTCTTAAAGATTCCTCTAGAAACGAAACTGATACTGTTTCTTCTTCCAAAAAGAAGATTGAAATACTCCCTAGACCCACTCAAAGTAAAACACAACCTGAAAACTTTGATTTGGAAAACTTAACCAAAGTTGTTCAAAAACTGTCAAATCAAGTTATAGATTTAAAAAGGTCGACTGAAGAAGCTTCCTCAAGCAAAGGACCTTACAAACCTCCTTTCTGGAAGCCTTTTCCTACTAACCGACCTAACCCAACCACCGAAGGCCTTAATCTAGAAAGTTTGCAATGTGCCCTTCAAAAAATTCTAGAAGCCCAAGATAACTTGATGCCTCCTGAGATTCCTGAGGAGGTAGTTGAACAAGAGACAGTCCAAGAAGAAGAGTCTTCTCCAAACATTTTTGGACATTTCTCGGATAGCATCTTCCAAGCCAACTTCGAGACAGTTCACCCTTATAACGCTAGGAATAAGACTGCAAATAAACCTTCTTCTGAAAATACTACAGCTTCGCCTCCAAAGCAATCTAAATCAGTTGAGACTAAACAGAGTAATGTTAACCCCAAATTAGATTATGATGTTGTTGAAGATCTTAAAAATTTAAGGGCTAACATTTCTATTTACGAGTTATTGAAGTTTCCGTTTTTGTTGCAAAAAATGTTGCAAAATATTTCATAAAATGGCAAGAATGGTAATTCTAATGGTAACAAGGTTGTGCAAAGTAAAACTCCCCAGAGGACTTCCACTAAAAATAATCTTGATCCTCAAGATAAAGGAAGACTTCCTGTAAGTAATAATGTAAACAATGTAGATAAAGTAGCTTTAGAAACTGCGAGTAAAAAGCCACAAGCTACTACTCTTACTACTCGCAAGAATGTACCTCCTTTTCTGTTAACTTTCGAGATCTTTAATAGAAACGTGCATAATTGTATGGTAGACTCAGGGGCGTCATCCAATGTGATGCCTTGGTCTTTTTTCCAAAAGATAAATGCTGAAGTTGAACCCTCGACTTTAAAAATCATACAACTTGATCGAACAAGTGTCAAAGTTATAGGCAAACTAAAGAATGTGCTTATTAGATTATCGTCTAACCCCAAGGTTCATCAAGTTATTGATATAATTGTTGTGGATATTTTGGAAGTGTATGGCATGTTTTTAAGAAGGGACTGGTTGGAGTAACTACATGGTTATTTTGCGACAGATTGGTCCCATCTATGGCTTCCAGAGAACGGAAGGCCTAATAAAATCAGAGTAAATTGTGAGCGCTACCTTAAGTTCACAGTCACAGATTTGAATGATCCAAATGAGCCATACACACCTCCTGTTGATTCACCTGAAGTACAAGGGATGGACACCTTCTTCGGTAACTTCATGGCCGAGGTTTCACCTATCACCAATTCAGAACAACAGTTCGAGATCGTAGCATATATGCAGCCCGCACCTTCACACAAAAAACCCATGAACCCGATGCAAATCAAATTTGGTCTCTGTATTTTGATGGGTCAAAGTCCAAAGAAGGAGTCAGAGCAGGCTGCGTCATTATCGATTTGGCAGGTAACAAAACATTGATAGCATGTAGGTTGGAATTTGAATGTACTAACAATAGTGTAGAATATGAGGCTTTACTACAAGGTCTCAGAAAAGATTTGGATATGAACATTCAAAATTTAACCGTCTTTGGCGACTCTGAAATAGTGGTTAGACAGGTAAGAGATTCTATCCATTGTCTTTCTCTGCATCTCAAAAGATACCAGTCTGAGGTATGGAACTTAATGAATAAATTCTCTGCTTTCAATATAAATTCCATTCCTAGATTGAATAAATCTGAAGCAGATTTATTAGCTAATGTAGCTTCTAAACTTCTTCCTGCAGAAGGCTTGTCTCCAGATGCATTCTCTGTCGAGTTGTTGTTTCGACCATCCATTCCCGACAACATCACGAACTGGAGAGTATTTGACGATGATCAGCAGATTATTAACTTTCTGCACATGGAAGAAACTTTTCAAGGCGCGATGATAGACAAACACACACACGATGACAATTTGCGTGATTTCACGGTAATACCTGATCCGAAAACTCATGAAGTTCTATCAGATATGGTAAACTCGATCCCAAAATCTGTAGTTAGATTGGAGAAGTTTTATGATTTTGAAGATAAGTTTAAAAAGACGGTCAACTGTAAAACCAATAGTTCCTCGTTATCTTATGAAAAAGTAAATTTAGGAACTGATGAAAATCCTCAATGCATTAATCTAGGCTTGGGATGTTCTCGACACGAAAAAGCTACATTCATTAAATTATTTAAAGAATTTAAATATGTCTTTTCATGGACCTATGATGATCTTAAGACTTTCGATCCTAATATCATACAACATGTCATCCTGATGAAGCCCCAAACCTTACCCTTTCAACAAAAACTGAGGAAGATGCACCCCAAATTGGAACCAACAGTTCAAAAAGAATTGAATAAGCTCCTTAATGATAAAATAATTTTTCCTGTTAGACACACTCAGTGGGTTTCTAACCTCGTCCCAGTCTGGAAGAAAAATGGGGAAATTCGACTTTGCATCGATTTCCGCAACCTTAATAGAGCGTCTGATAAAGACAACTATCCTATCCCACCCATGGAATAGATCCTTCAACAAGTATCTGGATCCGAGAGGCTATCCCTATTAGATGGTTTCTCTGGATACAACCAAGTCCTAATGTCTCCACCAGACCAACTAAAAACCACCTTTCGTACTCCATGGGGCACTTATGCTTATCGTAAAATGCCCTTTGGATTGATTAATGTTGGTGCTACCTTTCAGAGAGCAATGGATATTTCTTTCTGAGGCTTAATCAATCAGTCCATTGTAGTTTACTTAGATGATGTGACTGTATTTTCTAAAAACAAAAAACGATCATCTAGCTCACTTACGAGCCGTCCTACTGCGATGTCATAAATACGGCATCTCCTTGAACCCCAAAAAGTCCATCTTTGCAGTAGAACAGGGTAAAATCTTAGGATTCATTGTGTCTAGTGAAGGGATGATTATTGACCCCGAAAGGACTCAAGTCATCGCAAAACTTCCCCCTCCTACATCCAAAAAATCTATGCAGTCTTTCTTAGGCCAGATTAACTTCGTGAGAAGATTTGTCCCCAGCTTCTCCGAAATGGTCAGGACTTTACAGAACTTGATTAAGAAAGACACCCAATATCACTGGGGACCCCTAGAAAATCAAGCTTTTAATGCAATAAAGAAGGCCATAATAGACGCTCCGTCTCTCATGAGCCCAAATTTTTAACAAGACTTTACACTCTACACTTTTTCTTCTGACCGTTCCTATGTCGTCGTCCTAACCCAAAAGAATGTCGAAAAAAACGAAGTACCCATCGCCTTTATGAGCTCCTCTTTCAAAGGCACTGAAATTAATTACCCAGCGGTAGATCGACAAGCCTATGTTGTTTTTAAAGCAGTTAAGCACTTCCGGTCCTATCTTTTAAAGTCAAGGATGTAAGTCATTGTCCCTTACCCAGCCGTGAGGAACTTGTTAGTGCAGAAGGAACTAGGAGAAAAGAGAGCCAACTGGGTCACTTCATTACAGGAGTATAACTCGGAAATTACCCCAGCTCAGATAGTGAGAGGCCAAGGGTTATGTAAGTTGGTTGCTGATTCGGAGTCAGGACAACAAGAAGAAAGCGATACGTCAAACCTAGGACAAATCAAACAAAGTCTAATCTGTTGTGCGCAAAACCTTGTTAGTCCTTGGTATGACGATATTAGGTTCTGTCTTGAACATGGGTCAGCCCCCCGTCACCTAGACCTTGCCAAGAGAAGAGCATTGAGATTAAAGTCTGTCTCCTTTCATTTGGTTAATGGTATACTGTTTCATCAGAATTTTGATGGCATACTGATGCGTTGTCTTGAAAAAGACGAAGCAGAGAAGGTCTTGCTAGAGTTGCATGCAGGAGAAGCTGGTGGTCACTTCGAAGGTGACACCACTGCTCATAATGTTTTACGAGCTGGTTATTACTGGCCCACACTTTTTAGAGATTCCCATGCATTATGTCGTAAATGTATCATCTGTCAGAAAGAATCAGGGCGATTGCAAAAACCAGCCTTTCCGTTGCAGCCCGTTACGGTAGATTCTCCTTTCTAGCAATGGGGCCTTGATATCATAGGTCCTATCAACCCTCCGTCCTCGCAACAACACAAGTTTATTGTGATAGCCACGGATTATTTTACTCGATGGTATGAAGCTGTTGCGCTAAGAACTGTCAACACCAGTCAGGTTATTGCCTTTCTAAACTCGAATATCATCACTCGTTTCGGTATCCCTAACTGTTTGGTCTTCGATAATGCTTATTACTTTTCCTTTCTTGAGATGAGCGAGTTCTCTTTGAAAAAGGGAATTAAGTTGAATTATTCTGCTAGTTATTACCCCCAAAGCAATGGATTAGCAGAATCAACAAACAAGAACTTGATCAAAATCATCAAGAGAACGGTGGTTGAAAATTACAAGAATTAGCACAATGCGTTGCTAAATGCGCTGTGGGATGATAGGGTTATGCCAAAAGATTATATAGGTAACTCCCCCTTTTTTCTCGTTTATGGAAGAGAAGCAATTCTTCCACCTCACATTCTTCTTCCTTCGCTTCAGTTGTCACAGAAAGTTCAAGAAGAAGATTGTCCCCCTCTAGAAAACCGGATTAACGCTTTGATGAAGTTGGAAGAGGTAAGAGCCCAAGATAAACGTAAATTAGATCAACATCGACAATTGGTTAAAAGCTGGTTCGATTCTAATTCTGCTTCTGATAGGAATTTTGAGGTAGGTGATCTCGTCTTAAAGTGGGACAAATCGCATGAGGAAAAGGGAGAACACACTAAATTTCAAAACTTATGGCTTGGACTATTTTTAATTGCTGAAAAGTTGGGTCCTAGTTCTTTTCGATTGCAGAATTTTGGAGGGCAACTTGACACCTATCCGGTGAATGGCCAAGCCCTGAAAAGATACTTTTCTTGATTACAACCTTTGTATTTTATGTACATATTTTGCTTTCGTTTGTTTTTTCTTTTGCTTTCTGTTTTGATTTTGATTTGAAGTTATCAGTTTTTGTTTGCTTTGAAATACACATACCTGTACACTGAGCTATTCAGACAAAGATGAAAGAAATTTCCTTCACTGAAATAACTTCTGAAAATTTGTACAAACATCAATGATATATTTCTGAAATTTATATCTGTGTTGGAAAAATGTGTGTTTGAAAGAAGTTTACCGATTTTGATCTCTGAGCAAAGTTCGTCATGATCATCTATTATCTTTTTACGCTGTCCCTTTTCCGTAAAGGAATGACTTAGAAGATGTCTCCTTGTCTTAGGAAGTTGTTTTGTAAATAAAACATTTCTAGATCTAAATAAAGGACAAGTCTAAAAAAATTCTGATGAGGTCTGAAAAAATATGTTAAAGAATCATGATTTTCAGCGTCACCCCGCTCAAATATATATCTATGAAAAAAAAAAAAAAAAATTATTAATAAGAGCTATGGGAAGTGCTTGTAAACCCGTCGGGATACTGAACAGGTCTACTGGCAGTGGGTAAATGCATGCATGGTGCCAAGGCAACTTCGCCGGGGCACTAAACAGGCCCCCTGGTAGCGAAGAAATGTCGGGTACATGAAAATTTGCAAAAAAAGAACCTCTTTAAAGTCCTTTACTTTCATCCAAAACTTCTTGGCAAAATACAGATGTCAGAGTGAGTTAAATGGAAACCCTGTCGAAGCTATGGACGCCTGCTAGAAGTAGTGGCTATGCCAAAAGTATTGAAGATTTTATCTTTAATATCATGACTTGCTGATCTTAAGATTGTTATCAGTTTCATCTTTTAAAACACTGCTGGAAAAGATGGTTAATAATGATGTTTATACGATTTTCTGGTTTTTATGATCCATATGATGTGGTTGGTAAACGATTTTATCGAGTTTTATGGTTACGATATGCTCTGTCATATAATTTTCAACGACTCTGTTTTTATAAAAACAACATGCTCATTTAATCATGTGCACGCACACCCGAATCATGGAATGATTTTGATTCATAATGACTGTATTAAAACCTTTTCTGTTCAATTCGCTCTTATTCTTGAGTTGACAAGATTATTTGATGAGTTGGATTCCGATTATAATTGCTGCTCTGTTTGATTTTAAATTTGTAAAATGAATTGGTCAAACCCGGTTATAATTCGTTTGATTGGAACGATTTTGGTCAAGGAAAATCGATCTTGTTTTCTCACCGTGCAATGATAAACGATCGATATCTATTTCGAACTCTGTTTGATTGATCTTGTTACGATTTTGTTTGTGGACAGTTACGAGTTAGTTATGGTTTGAATTCGCTCATAGCCTAAATCGTTTGCTATACAGTTATCATGATTTGAAAATGATCCTGTTCGATTCGATTATTTCTCATGTTGACAAGACAAGTATAACGAATTGCTTACGATTTGTTTGATTATAATTGTTTCAATTGATATCAAAACGATTTCACAACTGTTGAATTTGATTCGTTGTGAAACGATTGCATTGCTATTCGATTATGGTTCTGTTGACCCGATTTTGTGGTAACAAAAACAAAACAGAGTATACCTGTCTCTATAGTCATTTAATTGATTTGGATCCTGTTTGATTTCATAATGGAATAACAATTTCAATTTATGATTCATTTTCAAATAATTATTGGATGTCAATTAAATGGAATTCTTTAAAAGATTTTTGATTAATTTTAATGTTGATTCTGTATCTTATTTAGACTAGCTACAGAATCACATGATTCTGTAGCTAGTCTATAGAATTAGATTTTTATCATTTGTTAATAAAAGATCCTTCTAACTTGTTTATTTTTTACCCTTTTCAGGTGAATTCGAATTGCTTGGGATTTCGTGAACAGTTTAGAAGATATTTGGATGTTTTACTTTTATTTTAGTTTCCTAGTTTAGTTGAACTTGGGATATCTTCCCAGATTTTATGTAAACAGTTTGATAACTTCCACAGGGAGGTTTTACCCTGTGGAAAAACTTATAAATACTTATTATTTTTGTAATAAGGATCATCCTCACTTGTGGGAGAACCAGGCTATGGATTTTTAATACAAACTGAGACAGGAGTTGATGTTCTTCTACATCTTTCGCTTTTCATAATATCAATATTTTGTTTCATGTTTATGTTTATCAGTTTGCATTTGATTAGTGACTACTTTAGCTATCATAGTCTTTTGCAAAATAATATGATTGAATTAATGTGATACATGTATGATTTCTTTCACTAATTTAAAAACACATCAATTACTTGATTCAGTTTATGAATGACAGATTTCTCTTCTTCATCAATTGAATTATTTAGTATAAGTCTTTGCATACTGGTTTACCTAATTGTTAAGATTTATAAATTATATGATTGTTGTGATTTTTATGTCTTGTTTTTCCTGCAAACACACTTGAAGAGCATTGCAGCTATCGTTTACTAGAAGCTTCTGGATTATTCGATGCGAGTTTCCTTCCTCGGATCTGCTAAAAAAGTCATCATACACAGGACAAACCTGGAGCGTTTCTAGGTCAGCTTGTCATTTATTTGTTTAGTATATTTATTAGTAGCTTAGTTAGATATATGTTTTAGTTTAGATTAGTAATTAGAATTAGTGTATTAGTAGTTTAGTTTAGTTAGTTTTCTGTCTTATTTCTTGTTTCTAAAATTATAAAATCATCAAAAAAAATCTCTTGCTATCTTAGGACAGAAAATCAATGAGTTTTTTAGGTTTTATTTAAATCTGTAAAGTGTAGATATTGTACATTTTGTGAATAATTTATACTTCAGTTAGGATAGTATTAGTTAGTAGATTGTATTTATAGAATAGTTAGATTAGTTTAGTTTGTTTCATAGTTAGTTTTAGATTAGATTAGTTTGTTTGTTTGTTTTATTTGTTTTTAGTTAGTTAGTTTGTTTTATTTGTTTTTAGTTAGTTAGTTTAGATTAGTTTTCTTTTGTTTTCTTAGGACCTTAGATCGGCTAACGGAGCCACTAAACCCGTCAGGGTGGTTCATCCCAAGTGGCATGGGTTATTAGACAACCCCAGACCGGTTCCACTCTCTCAGTTGACGGACGATCGATTTCGCTCGTCAACATAAACCGAATTGCATATTTGAGGGACGTGAAGGAAATCGTATATTTGTATGTGAAACAAAAAAAATAGTTCTAGGTGAAGAGTTGTTGATCAATTACAACTTAAATTGAATAGATGGAGGGGGTGTGACTATGGGGGTAAATATCTTACATACCATTCAACTCAAGCTTTGATCAATCATTGTTACAATCTATCGCTGCAATATTTCAATTTTTTACTGCATAAATTTTTTACAATTACTTTCATAACTCTTGTTGATTAATTTATTGTGTCAACATCTATCTAGGGTGACCATGAGATATCATAGGCTACATCTGTCCAGGGTGGCCATGGAAAGACACCCACTGTGCCCCAACAAGTAAATGTTAAATACAGTAACAACTTATGACTACAACGTCAACTAAATTTTAGAAATTTCATTTTTTTTTTTAATTACTGCAATATTTCATTTTCTTAAAGTTACAGGTGAATTTGATAACTTTTATTGATTGATTTATTGTCTCAACTTCTGTCCAGGGTGACTGTGGCAAAAAATTGCCCACTACATATGTCCAGGGTGATCGTGGAAAGGCACCCGTTGTGCCTCAACAGGTAAATGTTAAATACAGTAACAACTTATGACTACAACAACAAAATTTCTGAAATTTTGTTATTCTTTTTTTTATATTACTGCAATATTTCATTTTTTTAATGTTATAGGTGAATTTCATAACTTTTATTGATTGATTTATTGTGCCAACTTCTGTCCAAGGTGACCGTGGAAGAAAATCACCCACTACATATGTCCAGGGTGACCGTAGAAAGGCACCTGATGTGCCTCAATCGGTAAATGTTAAATACAGTAACAACTTATGTCTACAACAACTAAAGTTTTGAAATTTCATTATTTTTTTCTGATATTACTCCAACATTTAATTTTTTAATTGTTACAGGTGAATTTCATAACTTTTGTTGATTGATTTATTTTGTCAACTTCTGTACAGGGTGATCGTGTTTGAAAATCACCCACTACATCTTTCCATGGTGACCGTGGAAAGGCACCCACTGTGCCTCAGTAGGTAAATGTTAAATACCATAATAACTTATGACTACAATAACTAAATTTCTCAAATGTTAAAGTTCATCTCATTAATTTTATTCATCAATGTATTGTGGCATGGTCAATGTGGGAAGGCTCCCACTGAGGATATTGATNGAAGACCCATGACACAGGAGGACAGGGAAAAAATTGTAGAGCTACAAAATACAATAACTAATTTAGGGGTAAGTGGCATCTTCACCTATTTTTATCAACTATGATAATTTCATATCGGTTTTTTTGTTTTATATTTTCTATATGATCTGATAAAGTAAAGTTTTCCATTTGTAGGAGTTTTTAAACCCCGTGCGCTAGGAACCTGTCGATCCTGAAACTACTATAGGTAGCAGTGATGGTCTAATGCAAAAAAAATGTTGACATAGCAAAGTGCAAGTGAGGATTTTTGAGCCTCCTGAGGTTCCATTAGAATCCATTGATTAATGTAATGATTTTGACTGGCATGACACATCAGAGCCTAGGACTCCACATGACTCCGGAGAGGAATGTACTGTATATGGAGAGGAAACTATTCTACATGGAGCAGAATGAATTAAAAGCACCGGATCACAAGATGTCACCTTTCTGGTGGATGATGCATCTATTCCGATCAAGATTCAGAAGATTGCAAGTAATTTTTAATTAATTGATTCATTTTTTTTCATGAAATTGAAATGGACATTTGTTGAGACTATTATAAATTAATGGATAACACGTTTCTGCAGGAAGAAATGTTTTCTATAGAAACTTAAATGACAAAGAATTGGAGTTGTTTGGCCCCACCATTC
>JASDQU010750975.1:9949-28508 GCA_032191745.1 Picea mariana
CTCCCTAACACCTCCCTAACACCCTAAAATATAAATCTTTTCTACTGAAATTTATTACAGTGATATAACATTCATCAATGGCTTACCAGTCTCATCACTGTTCTGCTACACTGCCCTGCTCTATCTACCTCTCTGTCTTCATGCACACATGCTTGCACTTTCTATTCTTTTTCCTTTTATGCTCCGTGTGCCATGTCCGTTCAATGCACCATTCCTCTTCTGTGCATTTCAGTTGCTGCACTCTGCCTCATTCTACACACCTGAATCACTCCTAATAGCAACAACCCCCATCTCTTCTTTGTTTTGCATTCTTATAGTCTCTGTGCACCTTGTGCATGCACTATGCACAATGATTCTACATGCTCTTCACAACAGGTGCTCTGCCTGATCATCAATTCGACTCTTCAGCTTCTTTGGCAGTTTAACCCATGCATCCATCATCACTAGGTGTTATGCTAAGATTCCTTAGCCTCTCCAGCAGTTGAGACTCTTCATCTTCTCTGTCACAGTCGAGCTCATTCCCTCTGTCGCATTTCCAGGCTCCAACAGTCTTACATCTGTCAATGGCTTCTATGAGAAGTCTTCATTCCACTTGCATATGCCTTGAGCCTCTTCATCTCCTCTGGAAATCATCCTGAAGTCTCTTTGAGTCTTCTCACAGAAACCATCAGTCATTTCTAGTAGTTACACTGTGAACCTATTGAGCCTTGTGCCTTTGGCACCTTTCACCTTTCCTTTCACATGTGGCCTCAGGTGGTGACCACAACCTACACCAAAAGGTGTTTTCTCATTTCGGCATTTCGCATGTCGCGAATTCCTGTTGTGAGGCATCTCGACTCTCCAAGTCACAATCTCCGAAATGAAGCTTGGTTGCACTAGCTCCTTCCTCCATCTTCCACAGATGTGACCACTGGATGTGACCACAGCCTTATTCGAAACTGTATTTCACAATTTCACGTTTCGCGAATTTGTTGCGAGTCACTCTGACTCTTCCAACTCCCGATCATGAAATGGAGCCTTGCAACTTGCAAGCTCCTTCCTTCACATGCCCACAGTTGTGACCAAGAGTTTATCCATAAAGTGCTTTGGCGATTTTCGCATTTCAACATTCCTACATTTCGACATTCCTGTGGAGAAGTGTCTTGACACTCCAACTCTCGGTATCCGAAACCTGCACCAAAATGTGTTTTTCTCATTTCAGCATTTCGACATTTCGACATTCCTGTGGTGAAGAGGCATCTCGACTCTCCAAGTCGTGATCTCTGAAATGGAGATTATCTTCATGATAGCTCCTCCCTTGAGCCTTCATCGATGTGACCATAGGTTATGACCAGGGGCCAATTCTGAACACACATTTCGCATTTCACGTTTTGGGGATTCTGTGAAGAGTCGTCTCGACTCTTAATGTCCCAAACTCCGAAATGGTGCTTGTCTCTTCGAGTTCTTCTCTACAGCTCTTCAACGATGTGACCACTGACGGTGACCAAGCGCTTATCCATAAAGTGCTTTTGCAATTTATCATTTTAAAACTTCGGGGATTCTATGAAGCAGAGTCTCGACTCTTGACTCCTTCAACTCTGAAATGGAGTCGGATCAATGGTCCACGATCTCCTTCTGATCAACAACTCAGATTAAGTCGTAGTTTCGAGTCTTTTTTGATGTGCATGTTTCAAGATTTTGGCATTTCACATTTCGCAACTTCGGGAATTCTGTGAAGCAGAGTCTCGAATCTTGACTCCTTCAACTCCCAGTATCCGAAACTCTGAAATGGAGTTGGATCAACAGTCCACGATCTCCTTATGATCAATGAATCAGATTAAGTCATAGTTTTGCGTCTTTGTTGATGTCCCTATTTCGGGATTTCGATGTTTTGCATTTTGCAACTTCGGGACTCCTTTGATGAAGAGTCTCAACTCTTGACTCTTCCACCTCCTTGTATCTGAAACTCCGAAATGGAGTCAGATCAACTTTTCACGATTTCGCATTTCACGACTTCGGGACTCCTGTGATAAAGAGTCTCGACTCTTGAATCCTCCAACTCCCAGTATCTGAAACTCTGAAATGGAGTCTTTGTCATGCTCTGATCTTTCGTCTTTCAGGATTTCGGGGTTTGCTACTTCAAAGGTTAATGTTCCTTTGATCTTTGATTTCCCGGTCTGCGAAACTTCGAAATGGAGTCTTTGTGGTGCTTTGATCTTTCGCCTTTCGGGATTCCGGGGTTCGCTACTTCAAAGGTTAATGTTCCTTTGATCTTCGATTTCCCGGTCTGCGAAACTCCGAAATGGAGTCTTTGTGGTGCTCTGATCTTTCACCTTTCGGGGTTTTAGGGTTCGCTACTTCAAAGGTTAATGTTCCTTTGATCTTTGATTTCCCAGTCTGCGAAACTCTAAAATGGAGTTTTTGTGTGCTCTGATCTTTCGCCTTTCGGGATTTAAGGGTTCACTACTTCAAAGGTTAATGTTCCTTTGATCTTTGATTTCCCAGTCTGCGAAACTATGAAATGGAGTCTTTGTGGTGCTCTGATATTTTGCCACGCGTCCGTCCCCAATCAATTATCGATCCAATGACTCAGGTCATTTCTCCATTTCACATTTCGCAATTTGGAAGGATAGAGCACTTCCTTCCTTTGACTTCTTGGTCAGCGAAATGATGATCTGTGACCATGTGTCCTGCCCGAAGATGGACGGTCCTCTTTCTTTCGAGATTCTGTAAGCCTGCTTCACCTTGCACTTTAAAGAACGTGCAGGTTCTCCTGGATCCAATGACGGTCGGACCTCGCACTCGGATCTAATGCCCAATATTTTTCCTCCATCTGCGCACTTGTCCTATCTGAATTCATATCTGATGATCATCGAGAATTCTGAATGGGATCCAACGATCACTGTCGCTTCTCCTCCCGATCTTACGCATCCTCCTAACTTGGAAGAATTTATAAGTGTCAAAGGCCTCAACGTTTGATTTGCCTGAGATCCTGAGTACGCTATCTCTCTTGAGCGTGGGAAATGAGTTAACCTCATCCATGGTGTACACCTACGTACTGTGTGTGACTCTGTGCTAATCCTCCTGAGCTTATGTTGTTCCTGTTTTGCCATCGATGCACACTCTGATCTTGCCATCAATGACAAGCACTCTCTGCCTGTTAGTAGACTATCATTATTGTTGTTATTGCCTGTAGACATGCCATCATTGTTGTTGTACTTGCCATCAATGACAAGAATACGCTGCCTGTAAAACATGCCAACATTTTATTGTTGTGTGGTTTTACCACCAATATGGGTATCAGTTGTTGTCACCCATTTCTCGTCTTGATCATTGTTGTGGTTCATTCTCTAGGTTGCGATGCAACTATTAACAACGGTATTATTCTTGCTCTGTTTGGCCGAGCCCGAGCTATTTTTTGTTATGGCTTGTCATTATTGCTGAAATTTCCATAGTCCAATCTCTGTGTTACCCATAATGTTAAATTGCGTCCTGTGTATGTATCAAATGGCTACGAGTTGTGCTCTAGAATTCTTTTCACAAGAGTTTTAACACTCGCTCCTATCACCTCTGTTATAATGGACAACTGTTATGTTTTTGAGCCTCACTATCAATTGTTTTTCGAAGGTTATCGACCTCCTTGGTGTTGGGAAGAGACACGGTCTCTCTGTGTCTTCAAGGACTCTTCCTTGTTAAATCAACCCTTGTTCCCTCTCTGCATTAAAGTTTTAGAGGTATCTGTGTGTGCCTGGGTTTTTGAGTTTGAATTGCCTTGTTTCTACTTGGGCATTCTCTTTATGGATATGTCAAGATCTTGGGGTTATAAGTTGAAAGAATATGGTGGTTTCAAAGGAGCATAGCTCCCTATTCTTCCAAGATTATATTTACCTGTGGTTGCTTCCTGATGGTAAATTCTTTTAGGAGATAAAACGATTATGATCACTTTGTGTTTTCAAATATTAAACACACTTTTGTTACCTCTCTGCAGTAAATTTATAAAGAACCAGACTTGGTTCTATTGAGCCCGACTTGCTTCTATTTTTTTCCTCGGGCACCTTTTGGGTTCTGTCAAGATTTTGGTTTACTAGTTTAATGATTATGGTAATTATAAAAGGGCACAGGCTCTCTAACTTCAATACCTTTCTTGATCCAGTCTCTATATTTACTCTTTGTAATTAACTTGTATGGGTTACCTATAGCCCAAGAGCTTTCTGTTTGGTCGATTGTGGTCTTTCCACTCATCACTGGGTTAAATCCTAGCGCGATCATGATTCTGTCAAGTTTAAAGGAGACACCTGTGGGTCAATATGTTTCTGTTCTCTTCATGCATCATATGGATCTGTCTTTTGTCGAGCGTTTCTTTTGGAAGGAAGTCTTTTTATGTTTGATGAATGTGGATCTCAAGCTCAGAGCTACTTGTTTTTAGTTAAAGCTGTTGTCGAATCAGGATTGGGATCGATTATATTGTTGAAGGCCTGTGTGTATGTTTGGTTCATTAAACATGCTCTTGGTTCTGTTCAGATTTAAGGACATGTGTGTGATTAAATTGGGCCCGATTATTGTAGATGACAGTTGACTGTGGGTGGTTAACTTTGGGTCTATTATCATTCGATTACCAGGGATGAATATTGAATATAAATAGTGGAATCGCTGTGCATATTATGTTTGTTTTAAAATAAGAGATCATCATTAGAACATGCAAGACTGTGGCTCGAATGGTTATGTTGTTACTGTGGAATTGGAAGTAATTTTCATAGTCATTATATAGAATGCACAGATTGATATAAATTGAAGAATTCTGGGAAATTAATTTTTTTTTATTGAAGACAACAGGTGATCTGTATGTAATTAAGGAACAATTCAAGGATCTTGGTCTTGGAAGTGGATTCTTTTGGATTGTGATTGGAACAAAGTTATGATTGTTTGTTGATTTAATTTATTTTATGAAAAATATCCGTATAATTCCCTCTCATTTTCTCACTTTTTTCTCTCATTATAAATCCCCTCACAATCCCAAATTCATTTTGCACGCCCTGTTCACTAAAATAAAATTAAAATTCTGTATGACAGTGATAAAAAATAACACAGAGATAAATGACAGCTGATATATTTTGGTATTGTTTTCACAATCCGTTATTTAATGAATTGTTGAGCACTACTCGTGTTCTACTCCCTGTCATGATATCACTTTTTCTCTTATTACAATCCCCCAGATATCCCATGAACCCTACTTCACCCCCTTCTCATTTGACAATTATTAAATAATTTTTATGGATTGGATTGCATGGGACCGATGTTAATTTCCGAGCCAAACTTTGTTTCATATAAAGAGAATGTCATGTATGGTTTGTTAAGAGATAGTTGCTAATAATTGTGGCATACAAGATGATCTTCTTCAGTAGAGGCAATCATAGACGAAACAATAGGGGAAGAGGCAACTACAACAGAGGGCATATAAGGCCTAGATTCTCAATTCATTTCAATGTCGATCCTCAAGAGTTAAACCGGATTTTTCAAGCTAGATTTTTCGATTGGATTGGGCAAGGGATAATTCATCCTAGACCGGAGAGGCCTCCCTTCCAGCCCCAAAATGTTCCTGGTATCCATGTGCCTCCCCATGTATCTTTGCAACCTAAAGTTCTCAAGAATCATGGATGGTAGGAGATTGTTCACCCAATCGTCTCCCATCATTGTGGCTAGCCAAATTTATCATTACCTCCTCCTCCTCCACCTATAAACCCAAATTTTCAAATTTCCCCTGCACATTCACCTGTATAGTCCTCTCATGTAACAAAGTGACTCAAAACTGAGGCTCACCATGTGCATGACAATGGTAAAGCTGTTGCTGCTCCCTCCTCTCCTTCAAGTGACTCATCCAAGTCAGTGTCCTCCCGTATGCACTTGAGGGATGACTGCTCTCATGTCATTAGTGAGATCAAGCCTCAAGGTTCCACCTAACCTAAGGCTAATTCATGGAAGTCGAAAGGAAATAACAATAACAAAGGAAGAATTGCCTCTCAAAGTGGAAAATATGGATTTTGATTATGTGTTTATAATTGATTTATTGAGGACAGTGGACTGCAAAAAGTTTTGGACAACAAACTATTTTTTGGGATATTGTGGATATTTACATATTTTGGATAATTTTAAATATTTCTGATATTTAAATTTCAAATTTTGGAAACAATTATGGGAGACACAAGGAGACATGTGTTTAATTGGTTGTCTAATTATGTTTATTTTTGTTAAGAAATAAAAGGGAGTCATAAGGGGTCCCACCTACTTAGTTATTATTTAATAAATGACCCTTAATTATTATTATTTCTTCCCCTAAAATAAGAGTTAGTTAAGTTTTAGTTAACTTAACTAAATGAGGTAGTTGAACTACTTCAACTAATTTGGAATGCATAAAAGACAAATGAGAACGAAGCATAAGAGGAGAATAGAAGGAGAAAGCATACTAAGATTTTCTCTTGAGTTTATTGAGATAGTTCAGTTTTCATTCATTCTTTAATTCATTAAAAGCCTAATTCTCTTTTATGACAATAGGGTCCCATTGTAGACAACAAGGTTCAAAGATGAACCATATCATTCAGATTCTTGTTTAAGATGTGTTGATCTATCTTTGATAGTCTATGTAGACTTTCCTGTTTATGAATTTAGTTTCATGACTGATAAATGAAATTGTGCAGAGTCAAGTGGGCAACAATTTTAAAGTTCGGTTTTTACTTCTTGTCAGAGTCCTTTTGTATGGTTTTCATCGGGGATATATAAGTTTGACCTTGGTCCATGCCCCCAAAAGGATTTTTGTAAAGAGAAATATACTTTTGATTTCTTGGAATGAAATAAAGCGATTGTTATTCTGTCTCATTTGTGTTAATCTGTGACTTGGTATTTTTTCTTTTGATCTCCACATTTACTTTCTGCAGTCTGTTATATTTAGAAAATTATATAAAAATGTAATATTTTGCAACAATCTTCTTATTTAAAAAACCATACTAATCCCTTTTGATTAATACTTGTGGATTGGGAAATACATTTTGAGGCTATAAACATAGTGTAATATTCCTGACTATATTGCCTTAGCCAAGCAAGATTCGAAAATGCTTGAGTAAGATAAATTCATATCTTTTCTTCAACATTTATTTGGTGACCATACTGGGGAGATCTTCCATATCTCTCTGGTTGATTGTATGCTTGATTGTCATTGAATACTTTTATATTTATTCTTTGATTCTTTGATTGTTTCTTTTCTACATGACTGTACCTGTTGCAAGGTAGACCAATATGGAGCTTGGTCTTAAAGATCATACCAACATTGTTTTAACCTTGTTTAATACCATCTTAGAGACCGCTAATACTTGGGTTGAGCTTGAACAATCATGGGCAGTGATTGAACAGGACATAAGTGTCCGAGAACGTTGGGAAGCTAGGCAAAGACAACCTAGAAATCGACCATGTATTTTATTTTTCCTAAAGTTTGATCTTCTTTTCATGTCCTTAAACCCTCACATCTCTAGGAGAAGAAGACATTTATCACCTGAGATTAATCCTATTGTTGAAATAGGAAGAAGAAACATTGCTTTGTCAGCCCAACAAAGTACTCTAAGGGGAACTTTGTCTGGTTCATCCAGTTCGTCTTTATCTCCCTTACCTTTCGTTCATAGGATGACATCTAGTGGTGGCTCTGGTGGCACTGGAGGTTCTTCTTCATCTCAACCTTCAGCCTCATCAGTGATTGGTAGCTTATATAGTCATCAAGTTCCTATCCAATCTACTACAAATCTTACCAAATTCATAAAAAAGTATGGACTCTTTAAGTTTGAAGAAGATGCTATAACTACTCCATGGCATGTGTCCTCCCCTCTTAACCTAACACCTACTACTTGTCCACTTCCTAAATTCAAAGAGAATCTCCCTAGGTTTTCAGGGAATAACACGGTCACTACGAATGAAAATTTTGTGGAATTTTTAATTCCTGTCGCAACATAGCATCCAATGACAATGACACTTGTATGCACTTATTTATTAATTCCATTGAAGGGAAGGCAACGCCCGATTTCTTTAATCTTCCTCCAAAGATTATTTCTACTTGGGAGGAGTTAGTTTATTGGTTCAATTCTACCTATGGGCAGTCTGAGAGCCCAGCCGAGCAGTTACAATAGTACAATAACATTGCTTATTGACACAGACCCCCACCTTAGCAGGGTCTACTTGACCTACCGGTCATTGGATCTTCCTAATTCTCTGAGCTGAAGAAACTCTTCGATTCCTATTCTCGAGCCAAAATGGCTCCTTGGTCCCTACTGGAACCTTCGACACTTATAAACCACACGTCTTTTTATATGCTCCGCCCCTGCGAACATGCACTAGACGTGATCCTACACTCCACGTGACCACCGACGTGACCACAGACTTAACCCCAAAAAGCGCGTCAAGTTTCATGATTTCAGGACTTTCATTGCAAGTCACCCCGACTCCTCCGATTCCTGAAACCCCAAATGGGCTAACGGTCCCTAGCTCCTCCCTTATTCTTCTACCATATGACCTTCAGTCAAACCCTGGGGTCCACCTCCGAGTGCATCGATATTTTGCGTATTGGGAATTCACGATGTAGCTTTGCTCCCTTTTCCCAATATCCAAACTCGCGACTTCCTCAACTTAGATCAATGGTCCCGATTCCTCCATGATCCAACTGTCCAGATCGTGTCAGGATTTTACGTATCGAGAATTTCGGGTAGCAGTTTCCTCCACTCTCCCTATTCCCAATATCCCACAATTCTCCCTGGATAAATCAATGGTCCAGATCTCTCCTCGATCAACGACTACGATCAAGTCGCGAACTCAAGTTTAGTGAGTTCTTATAATTTTTCCTTTTGACTTCTCTGAGTCACGAGTCAACGAAATACTGATCTACTGCCACCTGTCCTCTGATGATGGACAATCTCGATGGTTTCAGGACTTCGTGTTTCGTGATATCCACTCTCCTGTGCAACTCCAACGAGGTTAAACCTTGTGCACGTTCCTTGGATCCAACGGCTATTGGTCCACGCACTCATCTCCAACGGTCTATATCTGATCTCCTCTTGTGCTCACTTTTCGTTGTCTGGACGTAGGTTCCAACGGTCTAGATTTTCTTCCCATAGTTGATACGACGGTTGTTGTCACTCCTCCTCTTGAGCCTGTAATTTCTCCCTGACTTGGAAGAATTCAAAAGTTTCAAAGGCTGCAGCCTTTGATTGTTCTGCTGTGAGCCTGATGTCTTGAGTCTCACCTATGTTCTAAAGATGCTGTCTCTCTTGAGCTTTCGGGCTTGGAATAATTCCACTCCTGCACAATCCTTGTGCTATCTCTTCTGAAATTTCAACTCACTCAATATATAAGGGAATCGACCCTTCTCCATCTTCCCAAAATACTTCTGGTGCCCTCCTGGCACGTTCTGCGCTCGACCTCCTGAGCTTTCGAACTTGAAACAAGTTCTCTCCTCTGCACACTCCTTATGCTTGACCAAACTTCAACTGGATGTCTTCAACACTTCGTCTGAGTGTTGGCCTGGTGCACTCCTTGCACAGGTTTTCCTCCAGAGTGTTCAACAACTCTGTCTCCTTGAGATTCAACTACTCAGACCTCAAAGGTCTCTATCTCTTTCGCTCCTTGAATGGATATAATCACCCTCTTGGTGACTTCTGCTCAAGCATGCCTTGCTTAACCACATAGTGTTCAGTAACTCTGTAAGTGTATTCATCCTTTGACACTTCTCTTCTCCCTGAACTTGAAACAAAGATCCTTTGTGCACTCCTTGCACTTGCTCTATGCCCACCCGACAGAGCTTTACAGAACCCTCAATAATTCTGTCTTCTCTCTATGCCCTCCTCTGCACAGTCTTTCCTCCAAAGTGTTCAGTGACCTTGAGGTTTTCCGTTGATTTTATGATTCCTCTGGTGCACCTTCCTGGTACGTTCTTGCCTAAATTCCACATAACTCAAATGTGCACTCTTTGCACTAGTTCACAGAGTCTTCAACACTCTATCACGCAACCCCTTGCATTAAGCCACAAAGAACCTAGAATGAAATCAAAGAATTCTCAGAAAGAGAATTCTGTCTACCCCTGTAGATGGAACCTATCACATACATCTACAGCATAAAATAACACACATATGACATTCATTCATAACCACATAAGCACACAAAGAATCTCATGTAGGAAAAATTGCTCTTTGTATTAATATGAATGTTCGATTACAATATGNCTTCATCCTTTGACACTTCTCTTCTCCCTGAACTTGAAACAAAGATCCTTTGTGCACTCCTTGCACTTGCTCGATGCCCACCTGACAGAGCTTTATAGAACCCTCAATAATTCTGTCTTCTCTCTATGCCCTCCTCTGCACAGTCTTTCCTCCAAGGTGTTCAGTGACCTTGAGGTTTTCCGTTGATTTTATGATTCCTCTGGTGCACCTTCCTGGTACGTTCTTGCCTAAATTCCACATAACTTAAATGTGCACTCTTTGCACTAGTTCACAGAGTATTCAACACTCTATCGCGCAACCCCTTGCATTAAGCCACAAAGAACCTAGAATGAAATCAAAGAATTCTCAGAAAGAGAATTCTGTCTATCCCTGTAGATGGAACCTATCACATACATCTACAGCATAAAATAACACACATATGACATTCATTCATAACCACATAAGCACACAAAGAATCTCATGTAGGAAAAATTGCTCTTTGTATTAATATGAATGTTCGATTACAATATGGGTGAGCTCGGACTGCAACAGAGTTTCGACTCTCTCTTTCTTCTCTTCTCTTGTAATCTCATCTGCCTTCTAATGAATCTAGATACAAAGATCTTTTTACAAAAGAGGGGCTCCTCGATCTCTTCCCTCCAAGCTACCTACTCTCATTAATTTACATTGAATTACAATCAATGGTTGTCTAGTCTGAATCATATCTAGATCTTATCAGCATGTGAACCATTAAAGGCGACTCTATCTATAGCCTGTACAAAGGCAACGATTTGGTTCTTTGAGCCTTACAAACATTTAATTACAATTTAAAATTTGAAATGAGAGGGCTTTCGCCTCTCCCTTCCTTGAATGCGTGCTGAATGTGTTGTCTAGCTAACACGTTGCTAGGTTGGAGTGATCCTCCTGCATCACTTATAAAGAGTGTGATACTATCAAGTCTTTCAACTTGCGTTTTACCAAATTGTATAACCAAATTCCCTAACTCATTCACCCTCAGAACCAAGCCAATTTAATGCATTGCTTTGATTCTTTACCTTTCCCCTACCATCATAGGCTTGAAGAAAAGGCCATTGATAACCTTGGTTCTGCTCAACATACTTGTTTAGAGTATGAAGAACAACTTGAAAGAACAAGTCTTCCCAAGGGAGACTCAGTTAAACAGACGAACATGTCCGCCCTCTTACAACTTGTACAAGGCATGAATAATCGAATGATAGCGTATGAGAGGAAAGGAAATGTCCCCTCACTTACCCCTAGGGCCTCATCTTATTCTTCACCACCCTTTAGGAATCCCAACGAAAATAAATTCCAACCTAAAGCAATTCTGCCTCGCAGTTGGTGTAATGTTTGTGAGGAACACCATGAGGAAAGTACTTTTGAGGTAAAGAAGAGCGCCAAAGACAAAATCTTTGGAAAAAGGCCTGAAACTACTATTGTTGTCCTAGACTTTGCAAAGCTAGAGGATGTTACGATTATAAATACTAGGAATAAATCCTATGCTCCAAAATGTAAATATGATCTTCCTCGCACTTATTCTAGCCCAAGCTCATCTTCACCAACTGCTACTATTCAAGTTTCTAAGGCTCCTGACAGTCAAGGAACTACCTCCCCTCTCCCCTCTTATAAATACAACATTCTCAATCAATTGGCTAATATTAAAGCCAATGCTACCCTCCCGTACATGGTTGTCGTCCCAGAGCAACAAAAGCATTTGAAAAAATTCATGGAAGGAAAAGCTTCCATTGTAGCCAACCTCTCTGAAGAGGTATATGAATAGGATTCAACTGTAAATAAAGTAGGTGTACATAACTTTAGACACCCTGTAAAAACACCTCCCATTATTATTTTATTTCTGTAAAGATTATGGACAAAATAGCCCATTGTTGTCTCATTGACGGCGGTTCGGGCCTACGTGTAATGTCAAAGATTATTATGGAAGAGCTAGGATTGTCTTGTACAAATGAAAATGCCAGAAGCATGCTCTCTTATAATAGTTTACAACAATTGATCATAGGTGAAATCAAGGATGTGACCTTGGTTTTGTACGCGCATATTGAAATAAGGACAACCCTCAATATTCAGGTAATCGATATGCCAATGAGTAATTAATTGATCACCTTAGGAATATTGGAAATCTTTGACTGGTGGATACCTCTCACTCGACGAGACACACTTATCCATTCCTCGGAATGGTGAAAACATCATAGTCCTAAGGGAGGGAAGAATTTCACCTTATATAGAAAGCGTCCCACAACCTAATGTGAATTATATCGAGGAGGACCCAGGAGTGTATTCCATCTTTGCAGATGAGGACAACACTACCTTGAAACAAATCAACATAGAGGATGGGATGTCGCATATGCACTTTGATAGTTCATGCTCCAATGAAGGAAACAAAGCTGGTATGATCTTGTACTCTCCCGTGGGTAAAATTCATAACTTTTCCTATAGGTTAGAGTTTTCTTGCACAAAGAAATGTCACTGAATTTGAAGCGTTACTACTAGGCATTGAAAATGCCTATAATTTAGGGTGTGGTCACCTTACAATTTTTGGGGACTCCGAACTTGTTGTATACCTTGTACATTAGATATATTCTCCTAGCAACAAGTTAATGAAATGTTACACCCAAATTGTTTGGGCACTTATCTCAAAATCGCTATCTTTCAACATCACTCATGTTAAAAGGGAATTGAACTCAATGGATGACATGTTAGCTATTTTTGCAGCCTTTCCTACTTGACAACTTCTGCCACAAAGAACTGATTGTACCTTTCAATATTTGTATTGTCCACATATCCCTGACAATGTAGAGTCATGGAAGGTCTTCCCTAATGATGAGAGCATCTGTGCTTTCATTCAAAATGAACCTTATAAGCCTAAGGAAATTATATCAATGGAAGATAAAAAAATTCCAAAAGGCTTGACTCCTCTAGAAAGTTCATTTTCATCGAGTGATGTAGGCAACAAAGAAAAACATAAAGAAGAGGAGTCAAAAAGGAAAGTGGGTGAAACCATTTCCTTGAACATTGGGACACCCGATTGCCCAAAGAATGTTAAAATAGCCACCCAATGTTATGATGAAGGAAAATTGAAGTTCACTGAGTTTCTTAGTGAATTTCAAAATGTTTTTGCTTGGTCTTATGAGGATCTTTGTGGTTTTGATCCTGCTCTTATACAAGATTCCATTCCTATCAATGAGGGCATAAAATCGGTTAGGAAAAAGAAAAGACCCATAAACCCTGCACTGGAAGAAACTATTCAAAAGGAGTTGGAAAAACTATTGAAGGTGGGGATAATTTTCCCTGTTAAGTATTCTGAGTGGGTTTCCAATTTGGTTCCTGTTCGGAAAATGAATGGTCAGATCAGATTATGCGTTGATTTTCACGCATTGAATAGGGCTAGTATAAAAGACTATTTTCCTCTCCCTAATATGGAAATGATTTTGCAGCAAGTTGCAGGGTCTCAGATGATGTCCTTACTTGATGGTTTTTCTGGTTATAATCAGATCAAGGTAAAAAGGACAGATAAATATAAAACCACTTTTATTACACGTTGGGGAACTTTTTCTTACGAATGTATGCCTTTTGGATTATCTAATGCAGGTGCCACTTTACAAAGAGCTATGCAAATAGCTTTTGATGATTTGATCGGAAAAATTATTCAGATTTATCTTGATGACTCAACTGTGTATTAAAAAAACTGATCAAATCATTTTGTTCATCTTAAAAGGGTTCTCATGCGATGCAGAAAATTTGACATTTCTTTAAATCCTTAAGCCTATTTTCGACGTTACCAAGGGAAAGCTCCTTGGACACATTGTCTTTGATTCAGGAATAAGCATAGATCCTGAAAGGATTGCTGCTATCCTAAATATTTCTACTCCTACTTCCAAGAAGGAGGTTCAAGCCTTTATGGGTGTTATCAACTTTGTCCGTAGGTTTGTTCCTGATTTTGCTTTAATGGTAAAACCAATTCAAAATCTTCTTAAGCAATATCGTTCCTTTCTTGGAATGATGATGTCGAGAATTCTTTCGTAAGGATCAAGAAAGCAATCATTTCCGCATCGGTTTTAGCAAACCTGGATTTTGAGAAAGAATTTGTTATATATATACTAATGCCATAGAGAAAGCAATTTTTGCTATCCTCATGCAATGTGAATACCAAGTTAATGAGAAACCAATAGCTTACATGAGTCAAAGCTTGTCAGATGATGAATTTAAATATTCTTATATTGAAAAGCATGCTTTCTCTCTTGTTAAGGTTGTTGAAAAATTTCGCCACTTTATCTTAGGTAAGCACACGTTGGTAAAAGTCCCTTTACCTACTGTTAAGGTTTTGCTCTCATAGACTTATCTTTCAGGGAATCTTGCACATTGGCTTGCCAAGATCCAGGAGCATGATTTAACTATCGTGACTTCTAACACCATTACGGGATGTGACTTAGCCCTTCACTTAGCTCAACATGTTGAAACAAGTGAATAAATTGATGAACAAGATAGCTCACTATCAACACTGTTTTACATTGACAATCAAATCCGTCCTGTAGCTGAACATCCTTGGTATAAAGATCTGGTGTATTACTTGCAAAATCGAAGATGTCCAGATAACTTAGATACCCATCAAAGAAAAAGGCTCCGTCTTGAATCTACTAGATACGTCATTATAAGAGACTTCTTGTTTCGGAGATCTACCGATGGTATGTTACTTCGTTGTGTGAACAATGAGGAAGCACATAAATTGTTACAAGAGATTCATGGATCTACAAATTCTGTTATTCATGTAGGAGGTCACTTTTCTGCTAAAACCACTGCTTTTAAGATTATTAGGAAAGGGTAATATTGGCCTTTAATATTTCATGATTCTTATAATTTTTCGAGATCTTGTGACAAGTGACAGAAGTTTGCTGGAAAATAACGCCTTTCAACCATGCCTCTTCAACCTGTCCTCCTTGAATTTTCTTTTTCAAAATGGGGTTTGGATTTTATTGGTCCTATTAACCCTCCATCTTTAGCARGGCAAGTTTTTATCTTGACAACCACAGACTATTTTRTGAAATGGACTGAAGCTATCCCACTTAAGAATTCGCAGGAGGAGCAGGTGATCTCTTTCCTTGAAACTAATATTTTTTCCAGATTTGGTCTTCCTTTGGAAATTATTACATATAATGGTACYGCTTTTATTTCTGCTAAGATGACTCGATTTTTAGCTAAATTGGGGGTTAAACATTTTACCTCATCAACTTATTATCCCCAAGGAAATGGGAAGGTTGAGTCTACAAACAAGAATCTGGTAAGAATTATCAAGAGGATCATTGAAGATAAGCSTCTTCAATGGCAYASTCTCCTCACTTAYGCCCTTTGGGAAGATCRCACTACCACCAAGGTGAGCACTGGTTGCACTCCTTTCCAGCTTGTTTATGGTCAAGAAGCCATTCTGCCTACTGAGCTGGAACTTTCTTCTCTAAGGTTAATTCTACAGGTTGAAGAATTAAATTCTTTTGATATCTCTCAAAGAATGAATGCACTCTTGGATTTAGAGGAGCAAAGGACGTTTGTGTTGGATAACATAAAGAGAAGACAACAAACTGTTAAAAGATATTTCAATAAAAGTGTCAAGGCTGTCAAATTTAAGGTTAATGAGAAGGTATTGTTGTGGGATTCAACTCATGCCGATAGAGGAAGGCATTCAAAGTTCCAAAAATTATGGCTGGGTCCATTTAAGATCGCTTTTGTCCTGGGCGCCAATTCCTATATCCCAAGGGACTTGCAAGAGTGATTGTTTTCCTATAGCACCAACAATTCCCACTTAAAGCACTATGTGGAACCAACTTGAAAGTTTAAATGTTGTATGAAATTTTCTCTGTATTATAGTTGTTTTATTTGCTTTGATTTTACTTTGCTATTTGTTTTATTTTCTTTGATTTTACATTGTTGTTATTTCACTGCTGCTATTTCATTTTTGTTATTTCATTTATGTTGTTTTATTTCTGTTATTGACTTCTTTTCTGTCAAAATAAAATGTTGGATCAGTTTTTCCACAACGACGCTATTTTGCAAAGTGTTTTTAATCTATAACAACCAGTTTACATAACTGTCATGATGTTCCCTCTGGAAGACATCATTGGAATTGTTATCTGCTTCAACTGTTGTTATATAAGATAGTTGGTTTTATCCCTTTTCTGCCTTCCTTTTCTTCCATCCGCTCCAAGATTCAAAAGAGCATACCATAAATTTTTTCTCCTTGAAGTTAAGAATTCTTTTACTATGATTAATCGAATGATTATGCATACAAGGATAAAACCCCTCATACTTAACACTTTCCATGAGTTTTTCCCAAAATCCTAGTCATTTTTCCCTTAAAAATGCTCACTTCCCCCTGTTTCATAATCATTCTGATATATATCTTCTTGATCTAATGGTTATATGGTTTGCAAAACCAGAAATTATGAGTTCTTAATCTGTTGGAAACACATTTCCCTATGGAGTCGTCAGTTTGTTGACGATTAAAATCGCAACGATGAATTCTGCCCTCAAAGGATTGCTAAGCCCTATTATTTATTTATGATAATAATAATTAACTAGTAGGTGGGACCCCCTTGTAGATTAGAGGCGCAAATATAGACATGTTACACTTATATGTTGTTGCTGTTATGATGTTTCCTACACAGTCCTATACAGTTGATGATGCAATCTTGGTTTCATTTGATATGACAACATGGATGGTTGATGCATTGTTGCTAAATGATGTTTATATTCACTCTCAACACATGGCAGTGCTATGGATATGAAGATTGAATTGTTTGCAGGTGTTATGTTATGTTATAACATTGATCAATAATATAGACATGATTTTATGCAAAAGATAACATGATGATATGGGAGATAGCTCAAAACAAAAAGGAAAAAACTATGGATAAGTCCCAAGGCTATGGAAAAAGGATTACATATAAACTTTGAATGTATATGTAATAGTGACAAATATGAAATGGTGGACCTAGCTGCTATACTATGGGTTTTGGTTAAAAGATTATGCTATTTTGTTTAAAGGTTGATATGGGAAGCACATATGGTAATGTTAACGTATGGTTGATATGTTTTGGGTGGTGCACTATACAATGGATATGGCATTGAATTATGCAATGTTTATGGTTTGAATTTAATGGTTGATGTTATGTTAATGGGATGTATCATACATGAAATTGAATAGGGTCAGGTAAGGAAGTAATGTGCATTTACTGCACGTCACTCTAAACCACCCTCGATCCTGTCACCCTAGTATTATAGTTTCATTTTTTTCTGTTGGTTGTGGAAGCTCCACGATTTCAGGTTTTGAAGGGGAAAACTCAGGCCAACTCTTCATTGAATTGATTTTTCACAGGTATGGCTCTTTGCTTTCCATCCATGATGGACTCTTTGTATTATGAATCAAATGGTGGCTCAAGGTGTCATGGGTTCTGTTTTTTTCTTGAGTTTTGACTGAGCATCAATGCTATGTTATGGTGTTCTCTGTGATTACTGTGGAATGTTGGCATTTTGAAGAAAAGTAATGGGTGTTACTGCCTTGTAAAGTCTACGCATTGGTTATTGATAGAAATGAATTCGGTCAACTTGGGTTTTTATGATGATTCTCTGTGGAAAATTATAACAATGGTGCAATGAGCTCTAAGTTTTATTGTTGTGGGGTTTTACCACCAGTCTGGGCATCAATTGTTGTCACCCCTTTCTCCTCTCGATCGTTGTTGTGGTTCATTCTCTAGGTTGCGATGCAACTGTTGACTGTGGTATTATTCTTGCTCTGTTTGGTGGAGCCTGAGGTATTGTTTGTTATGGCTTGTCATTATCGCCGAAAGTTCCACAATCCAATCTCTGTGTTACCCATAATATTAAATGGAGTTTTGTGTATGTATCGAATGGCTACGAGTTGTTCTCTGGCATTATTTTCACAAGAGTTTTAACACTCGCTCCTCTCACCTTTGTTATAATGGCCGACTGTTATGTTTGTGAGCCTCACTGTCAATTATTTTTCGAAGGTTATCAACCTCCTAGGTGTTGGGAAGAGACACGATATCTCTATATCTTCAAGGACTCTTCATTGTTAAATCAACCCTTGTTCCCTCTCTGCAATAAAGTTTTAGAGGCATCTGTGTGTGCCTGGGTTGTTGAGCTCAAATTTCCTTTTTTCTACTCGGGCATTCTCTTTATGGCTATGTCAACATCTTGGGGTTATAAGTTGAAAGACTGTGGTGGTTTCAAAGGAGCATGGATCCCTGTTCTTCCAAGATTATATTTACCTATGGTTGCTTCCCGATGGTAAATTCTTTTAGGAGATA
>JASDQU010750975.1:51961-75750 GCA_032191745.1 Picea mariana
TTTCTTGCTTATTGGATAGACTCGCAGAGATGATTGGGTGAATTGCACAAACAATTTGTTCATTTAAATAAATGTTGATGGTGCAATTAGAAGCGAGATAGAGTATCAATTATATTAATAATTAATGGAATATAATTAAAATCTTGCGTACTCGGTATAAATAACTATTGTGCAAGTTAAGTTTACTTATTAATGTAACTAAAATGATTACACGTATTACCCTATCTCTTCACTTGATAGAATCTTTTAGATTAGTGTAGGTTTTTTAAATGGTTCTTGGTGAAATGAATTTGTAAATTGCCTAGGTGAAATATTACAATATTCATGTTCAGATGTGAAGTTAGTTGCATGATGTTAAGGTTACTCTTCAACACAAAATAATAATAATAATAATAATACAACTATTTTTCATTGTTTTCAGTTAATCACTGGTGTCCAGTTTAAAGGATGGTCATTACATATGGTACCAGAGCAGGGTTCTACTCTGCGACACTGGACTCGTTTCGATTTCCAATGCAAATTTCTAAATTAAGATATATAACTAATATAAATTTGAATTTGTTTTATGATAGGTATCATCGTTAGAGGAAGGAGAATGAGTAGACGTCGGGGTGCATGAGTAAGAGGTATGCATCCTCCAAGTACATCCACACATGAGGGATCTTCTCCACAGGGAGAAGAGAAAACTATCGAGAAAGTTTAGTGGGCGATGTCATGGGTGTGATGAGGTCTTTTCAAAGGATTTTAGAGGCGTTGATAAATCTCCTTGATCATGATGAGGGTAGGGAGTCTATACCCAATGAGGGTTCGTAGCTCCCTCCTGTAGTTAGTGGTATGGTTCATAGAGAACTTGAGAAGGAGAAATTTCCCAAGTTCCAGGGTTCCACAGACGGTTTAGCCTCCGAAGCTTGGTTGGAGAATATGGAAATGTGTTTTTCATTGTGGGATTATACCTCCAACACAAAATTTTGTATGGCCGTTTTTCAACTAAAGGGGAGTGTGATTCTTTGGTGGAAGACACTCTTACCAGAACTGAATATGGTCGTTGAAGACATGTCTTGGGAATTGTTCGAGGAGTGATAATGAGAGAGGTACCTATCCGATGAGTTCATTGAGCACCAACTCAATGAATTCAATGCTTTATGACGGAGTAGTCATACAATACCTGAATATGAGGCTATATTTATGGAGTTGGTCATATATGCTCCGCTCCTGAACACTGAAAAGTTAAAGGTGAATAAGTTTGTGTTTGGTCTCAACTAAAAAATTCATGCTAAGGTGAGGATATTGATGCCTCAGACTTTGCATGATGCAATACATAAATATTTTATCACTGAGGAGGAATTGAAAAGTGGAGGTCAGGGTAGGAATCCTTCTAGGCAGACTGGACCAACGCCACATAGAGTGCCATAGCAGCAGACACCCGTTAGACAAATTTATGGGCACCATGATATACCCAGAGGATCTGTATTTTCTACACCACGTAAACATACTACCATTCAAAGTAATTATTATAGAGCACCACTGTAGTAACAACTGTGTCGTCCTCAACAACAACAACAATATAGGTATGTTATGTACAACATATTGGGGCCTCAGAACCCCAGACTAGCAGATTCTTCCTCTGGAACTAGGAGCATCGACCCTAAGAATGGATGTTGGACTTGTGGAGAACCCCACTATCAGAGAGATTGCCTTATTGAAAAGGCGAGTACTTCTGGATCAACATAAAAAACGACAGTAGGAGATATGGGCAAGGCCCATAGGATTTTGATGCAGGATCATCCTTCCACATCAACAGATGCATCAACAAGCCAACACATAAGCACGAATTGGAGAAAGGGAGAGGCACTGACCCTCCCATTTTTAAATTTGAAATATGATCCTATACGGATTTATGTTGTAAGGCTAAGTAAAGCCAAGCCATGCCTTTGTAAAAGTAGTGGATAGGGTCGCCTTAATGGATGATTGTAAGCAGGTCTAGATCTTAGTCAGGTCTGGATCTTCATTTATTGTAAGAAGTCGTAGGGATAAGGTGCCTTAACTGAGACAATGATGCCACTAAGGCGGTAGAGAGGATACGTTGGAGGAGGTCTCTTGTAAGAGGGAGAGACAAGAGCTAGAGGGAATTCAGAGAGAAGAGTCTGAGAAGCTCGGAAGCTCTGAAATAGGAGGTAGAATAGTTCTTTGAGAAAGCTTGAGAGAGCTGAGACTATGTAGTAGTCCAACCTGCACATATTGTAATCAATTTTTCATATTAATGAAAAAGACAACAATTTTTCCTGCACATGGTTGTTTATGTGTTTATGTGTTTCATGAATGTATGTTGTAGATGCATGATAGGGTTCATCCACAGTAGGGAGATAGAATTCTCTATCTTTGATTCATTTTGTAATATCATTCTGGATTCTTTAGGCTGTGCAAGGAGTGCACAACAAAACATTGGAGGTTCTGTAGCCAGTGCAAGGAGTGCGCATCTGAACTCTTTTGAGTCAGAAAAGAACGTGCTAGGAAGGCGCACCAGAGCGATGACAACTCAAGGAAAACCTCAAGGTTGTTGAATACCTTGGAGGGTAAATTGTGCAGAGGAAGCACAGAGAGACAGAGTCACTGAGAAATCTGTAGAGCTCTGCCACGTGGGCATCGAGTCGATGCAAGTGTGCACACGGAGAACTCTTTGTCAAGTTCAAGGAGGAGAGTATCACATAAGATACTCACAGGGTTACTGAACACTATGTAGAAAACACTCAATAAGGAGTGCTTATAGCAAGAGTTTTCCAGTAGGGCACAAGAACCCTTTGAAGGGAGAAAAAGGGCCGATACCCTTAGGATAATGAGTAAATCTAAAATCTCATAAGGAAGAATGCTTTCAGAAGTGCAGACGATACCTAGGAAATCGGGTTCCCAGGAGGAGCAAAGGCCGAAGCCTTTGAACACTTACAAACTCTTCCAAGTCGGAAGGAATCGAAAGCTAAGGAGGAGGAGTGACAACAACCATTGGATATGTTGTTGGAAGAAGTCTGGACCATTAGATCATCGTCCAGAGCAACAGAGGAGAAGAATAGATCCCAGCCATTGGATCTGAGTGCAAAGGATCAACAGTCATCCGATCAAGGTAAAGTGCATGGGCCTTAACCCTTTGTGTGCATAGGAGAGAAGACTTGTCGAAGTCCTGAAGTGATTAAGGGACTATCCATCATACAAAGGGACAGGTGGTGTAAGATCCACAACTTCGGAGGTTTTGTGGACAAGGATAAAGTGAAATAGCCGAAGACTCGAAGTAGATCCAGGCCGTTGACCACCAGGAGGCATGTGTTGGCAGATCTGAGACTTCAGGGGAAAGTTACTTCAGAGGATTTCAAGTGTGGAGCGTGACAAACTCCTGAAGTCTCGAAGGCCGAAGTAAATCAAAATCGTTTGTTCCGAAAGGAACGTGACAAAAATCCGTTGTCTTCAGGTGAAAACACTTCGAAAGGAAACGAGTGAGGAGGAGTTGAAACTCTCGAAGCCCAAATAGCCAGAGTGAATCATAGCCGTCAGATTCAGAGGGACCCGTGGCATAAATCTATGAATTTTGGGTGAAAGCACTCTGGGAGGAACGAGTGCGCAGGAGTTGGAACTCCCGAAGGGTTGAAGAGGATTGTGGCCGTCAGATCAAGGGGGAGACACACGTCAAGGGATCGTGTATTTCTGGTGGAATTATTTCGGGAGGAGGCAAGTGATGAGAGTTTGAAACTCTCGAAGCTCAAAGTGTCAAAGTCACTCATAGCCATTGATCGTGAAAAAGGACACGTTTCGGTAGATCGTGGACTCTAGATGAAAGCACTCTGAGAAAAAGCGAGCGTAGAGGAGTTGAAACTCCTGAAGGCCGAAGTCCCAAAGTGGATGAGATCCATTGATTTGAGGTGGACGCGTGGCACCAGATCTAGAACTCTGGGTACAAAATACTCCGGAGGAAAGCGAGCATGAAGTTGAGACTTCCGAAGGCCGAAGTCCCGAAGTGGACGAGAGCTGTTGAGGTGGACGCATGGCAGAAGATCTTCCATTTCGGAGAAAATTCACTCCGGGAGAAAAAGGAGTGCATTGAACAAGAAATCTAGAAGGCCAGAGAGCCGGAGTTCATCTGTTTCATTCGTTTGTTGAGGACATGTGTCAATAGATCTTCCACTTCAGAAGATAGTCACTTCAGAGGAAGTAAGGGCGGAGAGTTTGAAACTTCTGAAGCCCGAAGAGCCGAAGTTAATTGTGGCCATTGATCAAGAGACAACACCGAGGTTACAAGATCGACAATAGTGCTTAATTGCGGGGATAGAAAGTGATCGGGTTTTAAAAACCTTAGTGTGAACCAGAATTGAAACCATGGTATCACTAAAGGGATACAAGGAAGTTGATAGTGAATTGCGGGGAGAAAAGTGGTGTGATCTTAAACCACTCTTGGCCACCCCTCAATTGGGTGTTTACGTGAGGTCATAGCTCGAAGTCACATGAAAAGAAAGGGGCCTAGCAGAAGGAGCTAGTGCCCGCAAATTGAAAAGTGCCAAGAACGCTAGAGAAAGGGGCCGCAGGTTCCACAGGACCTGCACCTTAGGAGAAAATGGGGCCTGTATAAGTTGATTTGGGTTCAAGCAGGAGCCCGAAAAGTCGATCTGACTCAGTATATTGAAAGATCCTAGACCGACAGGTCGCAGAACCCACAGAAGGGGAGGGGGGCTACATCAGATTCTTGCAACGATGAATAATATACCGGCCGAGCATCAATCTACAATGCTTGAGACTTCAGGTATGATATCAGATCAACAATCTAGTGTTTTGATAGATCCAAGAGCTACTGAGAGTTTCATTTCTAGTGCTGCACTCAAAATAATTAAGGTGAAGGCAGTTGAACAAGATGAGTTTAGATATGTAGAGCTGGCATCTGGAGCCAAGCAAAAGGTTGGAGGAAAGGTTAAAGATTGTAAAATTAATTTGGGTGACTTCATTGCATGTGTAAACCTTTTTGTTACAACCTTGGAATCCTATGCCATTTTGATTGGAATGGATTGGTTAGAATCACACGATGCAATTCTTAACTATAAGATGAAAATATTAAGCTTAATTGATGATTTGGGACACAATGGAGTAATTGTAGGGAAAAACCAAGGAGTATCGCTAAGATTTATTACTTCCCTACAATTAAAGAAAAATATGCGCAAGAGATGTAAGTTGTATGCTGTATTATCTCTTAACGAAAAGGGTGACGTGAAAATATTTAAAGACTTTCCAGTAGTATTAGAGTTTGCTGATGTTTTTCCTCAAGAACTGTTGGGTTTACCGCCGAAAAGAGAATTGGAATTTACTATAGATCTAAAACCTGAAACATAACCAATTGCAAGAATGCCATATCGGATGTCGATGCCTGAATTGCAAGAGTTAAAGATGGAATTGAAGGAGTTATTAGATTTGGGAATTATACGTCCAAGTGTGTCATCGCGGGGTGCACCAATAATTTTTGTAAGAAAGAAGGACATATCGTGGAGGCTTTGCATTGACTATCGTCAATTAAACAAAGTCACGAACAATAATCAATACATGTTACCGAGAATTGATGACTTATTTGATCAAATGAAGGGAGAGACTATGTTTTCAAAGATTGATTTGATATCAGGATATCATCAATTACGAATCAAACAGGAAGACGTTCCTAAAACATTGTTTAATACAAAATTCAGACATTATGAATTTACTGTATTACCATTTGGTTTGACAAATGCGCCTAGTGTATTAATGAGTTTAATGAATGGGGTATTTCGTGAATACTTGGACAAGTTCGTGCAGGTATTTATTGACGACATATTAATATACTCTTAGGAAAAAGAAGAGAATGACAAACATCTAAGATTAGTTTTGCAGTGTTTAAGAGAAAGCAAGTTGTACAGAAAGTTGTCGAAGTGTTCTTTTTATCAGACGAAGATTCACTATTCAGGACACATTATTTATGGATAAGGTATCATTGTGGATATGGCGAATGTAGAGGCTATTATGGAATGTCCAACACCGATGAATGTGCAAGAAGTACATATTTTTATGGGACTAGCAGGTTACTATCGACGTTTCGTCGAAGTTTTTTCAAAAATAGCAAATCCAATTACGAAATTGCAAAAGAAGAATAAGAAATTTGTATGCTTAGAAAAATGCGTTGAAGCACTTCATAATATTAAGGAATTATTAATAACAACACCGATATTGAAAGTTCCAGATATGGAACAAAATTTATTAGTATGCACAAACACATCCAAGGAAGGATTGGGTGGAGTATTAATGCAAGAAGGTCAAGTTATCACATATATTTCAAGGAAACTAAGAAGGCATGGAGATAATTATGCAACACACAATTTGTAATTATTAGCGATTGTTTATGTATTATGAATTTGGAGGCACTATATTATTGGACAAAAATTCGAGTTGAAAACTGATCATAGTGGATTGCAACATAGTTTTACTCAGAGTGACTTGAACACATGACAAAGACGTTGGTAAGAAATTTTAAGTGAGTACGATTTTGAGATCACATACATTAAATGAACAATTAACATAGTAGCATATTCGTTGAGTCGAAGACCTCACATTTTCTCAGTAATACCCCTAAAGACGAATCTTCGAGAAAAGATTTTGGCATTACAGATTGATGAAGACTAGTACAAAGAAGTAAACGAAAATATCAGACAAGATACCATGATGATACCTAGATATGAGGGATATTATTTGGATAGTGACTGGATACTAAGGTATAATGGCAGAATTTATGCACCAAAAAATGACGAATTGAGAAATTTAATTTTGAATGAAGCTCATCGAGCGATGTATATGGCTCATCCAGGAGTCACGAAAATGAAGGCAGATCTTAAACCACTATTCTTTTGGAAGGGAATGAAAATTGATATAGTTAACTATGTGGCGAGATGTCTAGAATGTTAGCAGGTGAAGGCTGAACATAGACATCTAGCGCGATTATTACAGCCACATGTGATTCCTAGATCGAAATGGGAAGTCATATCGATAGATTTTATTTTTGGATTCCCATTGACGACAATGAGACACGATTCTATTTTTTTAGTCATCGACACTTTGACAAAGAGTGCGCATTTTATCCTAGTTCGTGCAACATATCAAGCACCAGACATAACTAGAATTTTTTTAATGAAATTGTAAGATTGCATGGTGTACCAAGGAACATAATATCTGATAGAGGATCAATATTCACTGGACGTTTTTGAACTACTTTCCAAGAGGAATTGGGCACAAAACTAAATTTTAGTACAACATATCACCCCGAAACCGATGGACAAATAGAAAGAACAAATCAAATTCTAGAAGATTTGCTTCAAATGTTTGTGATGGATAAAAAAAATGATGGGAATAATTTTTACCATTGGTAGAATTTGCGTACAACAATAATTATCAGAGTTTGATAAGGATGGCACCTTTTGAGTTTCTCTACGGACGACCATGTCAGACACATTTGAGTTGGGATCGACTAGAGGATAGGGTCCTGGTGGGACTTGAAGTAATTCAAGAAATAGAAGATTTGATGCAATCCATAAGGAAAAGGATTAAGGAAGCGCAAGATCGACAAAACAGTTATGCATATGTGCATCAAATAGACCATAGTTATGAGGTTTGTGATAAAGTGTTCTTGTGAGTGAAGCCGTGTAAGATTTTTATTAAGTTTGGAAAGGGTGCTAAAATATCTCCAAGGTTTGTGGTACCTTTCAAAGTGGTAGAAAATAAAGGACCCGTGGCTTACCGACTAGCCTTACCTGATTATTTTAGGTGTATGCACGATGTGTTTCATGTATCAGTTTTACGTCATTATATTTCAGATCCGTCACATGTTATTGATTTGAGTTCATTGTAGGTATTAGACAAGGGTGCTCTAATAACATACCCAATCCACATAATGGACCATCACACTTGACAACTATGACTTCGATTGGTCGATCAGGTCAAGGTCTAGTGGGATAGTTATAGTCCACATTCTTCTACTTGGGAGGATGCATATGAGATGCACCAATAGTTTCCTTATTTATTTTGATAGTTTGATATATAGATTAGTAGAATATATATTTATTGCTTCCATTGTTAGATTGTACAAACTTCGGGACAAAGTTTAAAACAAGAGGGGGTGTATGTAACATCCAGTTCCAATGATCACATTTCTTACCACTGACTTATTCTTTGAGGACACTAGCGAGCAAGTGATTCGATTAAAACATGGTACATTATGATTATCTATTTTGGTTTATGAGTTTATGCTATGATTGAGTATTGAAGTTTGATATGTTATTAATATTTATGTATAGCATTGACATGTATTATGATGATTTTCCTGAGTGTGCAAGAAATGTGACATGATGAGGATGTTGATGGCATTGAAAAAATTCCTTGGACTCCGGATTGAGTCATGGAGTGGACTATGGACTTTGATTATGAGTACTTGTTTTTATTACACATGTGTTATGATGACGATTTAAGTTATGGATTTGATGTATATGAGTTGTTAATATTATATTTTTTAGTGGATGAAGGCATGGTGACGCTTGCTAATCCAACTCACATATGGAGTAAATGGATCATACACAAATATCAGATGAACGAGGGAGAGGTGTGGAAACGTCCCTGTAACAACCTACTAACACTACCACCGTGACCTAAACGGAAGGCTAACAACTACCTTGTTCCTAATAGGTTCACGATGTCGTTAGGGTTGATTGAGACAATTGCTCACGAGGATTTATGAGGGGCATGCAATAAGGATAATTCCTTATTCCTCAGTGAGCCCTTAGTCTCACACAAAGTCGATAAGTGGAGTATTGACTCCAAGTGTTAGGCAACTTCCAAACTAATTCAAATGGTGAGTGGTACCCTTGGAGCACGTAGGTGCCATTGGAGATACTTCACACACACATAGGCATTGTTTTTCCTAAGGTTTTCCCTATGTTTAATAGTCATTATTCATTCTCCTATAGTCTAGGGAGAATATTCCTTTAGGAGAATATTCTCTTCATTTCACACTTAAGTTTGATCAGTTGAGTGGAGTCTATATGCCACATTGGGATCATCACCATGCATCATTGGGATCATCACCAAATAATGTGAATTTTCCTTGGGATTATCACCAGACTATCTCATTACTCATGATTCCCCAATCTCCTCCTCACTTCACTCTATTTTAGTCAGTTAACTAAAGACTGAGAGACTAGTTAACTCAGACTAGGTGGCAGTTAACTCTCGTAACTGCCTCATAGACTAGTTAACTTAGACTAGGTGGAAATTAACTTCCATAACTGCTGGTGTGTGTCTAGATCACTCTAGACCATAACTATGGTGCATTGGTTCTCCTCCAATGTGCATTAGTTGAGTTATACAGAGCATTTCATGTGTAAATTACTATTCATTCATTTGGTTAATATAATTCTTCCATTATTTCTCTCCTATTTCTCTCTTTTCTCATATTTTCTCTGCAAACTGTGTATGTCATTTTATAGCTAGATCTTATCTGTGCAGGTTCATCCACATTTACATGGTATCATAACCGATGGATTGGTAGGAAAAATAAACACCAGATTCTTTTTTTAGGTACCGAAGATTGAAGACAACGGGAAAATGGAATTTCCAAAAGAATTCATTCTTACACCATACAATTTCTTTGCATGGAAGGAAAATATGATAATGGATCTTCTAAGTAGAGGATTATACATGTTAACCATAAACACAGATACCAAACCCACATCAGCCATATAAAAATACAAGAATCTGAATCGAATGGATGAAGCGTTTGGAACTATTTGCAATCTCATTTCTCATGAACTCCTCTTTCACATATCCTCTTGTAAAATCCCCAATGAATCATGAACCACCATGGAAGGGATTTTTGGAAAATTGGATGAGATGAGGGGACATATGATCAAGGTATAATTTCTCACCTTGGATCCAAAAACCTTCGACAATATCCAAGATTTCTTTACCAAATATAAGGATTTTCTATCATAACTCAAGGCTTGCAGGGTTGATAAATATAAGGAGGTGAAACAAATGGTTGTTACCATTCTCTCCAAACCTGGTCCAAAATACTCAATGTTTATATCCACATTTCATTCCATTAGGCTCACCTCTGGATCCACTTGGATGATGCCCTCTCTTGATGCCTTTATCAAGTCTATGACATAAGAGCAGAACAAGCTCATCAATATGGGAAACATCAAAGGCCCAAAGGCACATGCACTTACTATGCAAGATGGTAGCGGTCATCAAATCATAAATATAAAATAAAGGACAAAGAGAAGTCACCTGCAAATCCAAAGAAGGAAGGGTACTCAAAACCCTTCAATGATTCCTCCAGATCCAACGGTGGAAAGGGAAGAAAAGGGGAGAAATGCACTTACTGCCATAAAGGATTCCATTCTGAATCTGCATGTATGTAGAAAAATATAGATCAAATGGATCAAATACTTAAAAAAAACAACCTTGGAGATCACATCCCTGAGGGTTCCAAGAAGAAGAAGCTAGAAGATCAGAATCTCAAGAAAGACAATTCTAGCCATGCTTTGATTGCCATCAAATCCTCTTCTAATGCTTGGATTATAAGTTCAGGTGCATCACACCACATGGAAGCCACAAAATAAGTCTACTCTTCATTGTATGCATGCAAAGGTCCTCCTATTATGATGGGGGACAACTCTCCAGTTGAGGTCACCGAAAAAGGAAGAATTGAACTCACAAACAAAACCTTTGAGAATGTACTACATGTTCCCAAAATTTATGTCAATCTACTCTCCATGTATCAGATGACCAAATATGGCACTGGAAAGAGATTTGTATTCACACCTGATCTTGTGGATATCTATTACATGAAAACCAATTCCAAGGTTGCTACCGGTGAGTTAAATCATCAATCCAGACTCTACACATTTTTTGAATTTATTGAACCAGATTCTGCATTAGTGCTTATCCATGCCGATGAAAGAAGTAGGATATGACACGAAAGGTTCGAGCATTTAAATTTCAGATATATGTAGAAACTTAGAAAGCAGGGAATGGATTATGGTCTACTTGACATCCACTGCTCCAAAGAAATTTGTGAGATATGTGTTCTTGGAAAACACCCTCAAGAGAAATTTGACAAAGGGAAGACTCATAAGGCTTCCTTTCCTTTAGATATGATCCATAGTGACCTCATGGGACCTTTTCCACATCGATCAATTAGTAAATCAAGGTAAGTTCTCATTTTTGTCTATTATTTCTCACGCTTCACATGGATTTTCTTTCTCATGAAAAATCATAGGTCTTTCAACACCTCAAATATTTTAAAGCCCTTGTTGAAACACAGCAAGGAAAGTTCGAACATATAACAGGGGAGATTATGTCAACCGTGAGATACATAATCTTTTTCATGAGGCTGGGATTCAGTTGCAACACACGGTTCCTTATACTTTGTAGAAAAACAGAGTTGTTGAGAGGAAAAATAGATCTCTGAAAGAGATGTCATCTTGCATGGTACATGCAAAGTCACTTCCACAGAAATTATGGGATGAAGCACTTAATTGTGCAACCTACATCCAAAATAGATCTCCCCATATATCTGTCAAGGATAAGACCCCCTACGAGGCTTGGAGTGGCCTCAAACCGAAAGTGGCCCACTTCTGTATATTCGGTTGTCGTGCATGGGCTAAGATTCCCTCTGAGAAGAGGAAGGCACTTGATCCACATAAGACATAGTGTATATTTGTTTGATACCTCGACGATGTGAAGGGATACATACTCATTGATATTTCCTCAGACCAGATCATCATTGAGCGTAGTGTCCAATTAGAGGAAAGTGTCTCACATCTACCTCAGCAGCCACATGCAGACACTTTTGTTCTTCCACCTATAAGAGATGATGATCATGCACATGTCGAATCTTCTTCATATGAGAGTTCTGATTCATAGGATTCAGATGATTCAGATACTGAGTCAGTATAGTCATATGCAAAGTCAGTGCATGGATATGTAGTTGCAGAGCCGAAGCCAGAGCTGAGGCCCAAGTGGGCCAAGAATTCTCTTCAGGACACAAGAGATCTTGTTGGGGATCCAACTGATACCAGGAGAAATCGATATGGTTTTGAGGAGCCTCCCCTTACACTCACTGCCACTAAACCGATGCTAACCAAGCATCTTTTCTTGGTTCAGTCCTCAAATCCAAAGTCCTATGGTGAGGCTTCTTGGAATCCATTTTGGGAATCCTCCATGCAGGAGGAGTACAACTCCCTCCTCGAGAACCAGACTTGGGATCTAGTTCCGCTTCCTGCAGGAATGAAACTTGTCAAGTGTAGATGGGTCTATAGGACCAAGAGCACATCATATGGACATGTTAGCAGATACAAAGCTAGGCTAGTTGCCAAAGTCTTTCAGTAGGTGCATGGTATTGACTATGATGAGACCTTCGCTCCAGTAGTGAATATGGATTCCATATGTTTGGCACTTTCCGTTGCGACAACCAAAGGATTGGAAGTCCATCAGATGGACATGAAGAATGCATTTATTCATAGAGATATCTCTGAGGAGATCTATATTGAGAAGCCCCAAGGATTTGTGTAGTATTCATATTTGGTTTGTCGACTGAAGAAGTATCTTTATGGCTTCAAATAGGCCATGAGGGCATGGTATGCCAGGATGGAATCCTACCCGTTGTCACAAAAATTTGTACGTTGTAAGTCAGACCCAAATGGTTACATGCTCAGGATAGATGATTCACTTCTACTCCTAGTTCTGTATGTTGATTATTTACTGATCACCAATAGCTCGACTTCAACGGTTGTTGTAATCAAGGGGATTTTGCATTAAAATTTCTTGATGATGGACATGGGTCCACTACATTTATTTCTTGGACTCAAGATCAGTTAGGATTCATCAAGAATCAAACTATCTTAGGCCAAGTATGCACGAGATCACCTTGAGATATTTCACATGACAAACTACAAATCTGCCCTGAATCCTTTCCTATCAGGAGTTAGACTTGAGGATGGTGGGGACAATCCACTATTGGACAAAACAATGTATAGACAACTAGTGGGGATTTTTTTGTATTCTCACACATTCCAGACTAGACCTCTCCTATGTAGTTGGAGCAATCTCTAGGTTCATGCAAGAGCTGCATGAGCTACATTGGAAGGATGCAAAGTGTATCCTTTGATACATACATGGTAACATCACCTTTGGGATTCACTATGTAACAAAATATACATTAGACCTCATCGGGTTCACTGATTCTGACTGGGATGGCGATAACATTGATCGCAAGTCCACATCTGGTTGCTCACTCAGTTTGGGTTCCGGGCCCATCTGTTGGTCAAGCAAGAAGCATACTGTTATTTCTCTATGTTCAATTGAGGCAGAGTAAAGAAGGGTATTTAAAATAACCATTCAGGATATGTGGCTACAACATTTTCTCACTGAGTTGGGCATTCAGTTACACCATTTGATCGTCATCTGGTGTGACAACCAGAGAAATTTGAATTTCTGCAGAGATCCAATTCAGAGGCAACGGGAGAAGCACATAGAGATCCACATGCACTACATCCAATACTTAGTACATGAGGGGATCATCAACCCGCAGTTCCTTCCTTTAGCAGAATAGACTCCAAATATCTTCACCAAGATCTTTCCTCATTTATTTTAGTGTATCTTTTTCATTTGGGTACCTAACATGACCTCGTTGCCGAGTCCCATTCTTTATTTTCACCACAGTGATGCTCAGAGGGGGTGTTGGAGATACTTCACACACACCTAAGAATTATTTTTCCAAATGTTTTCTCTATGTTTACTAGTCATTATTTAGTCTCCTATAGTCTAGGGAGAATATTCCTCTAGGAGAATATTCTCTTTAGTTCACACTTCAGTTTGATCAGTTGAGTGGAGTCTAGATGCCACATTGGGATCATCACCATGCAACATTGGGATCATCACTAGCTAATGCACACTGTCCTTGGGATTATCACCAGACTGGCACATTACTCATGATTTCTCGATATCCTCCTCACTTCATTATGTTTCACTCAGTTGACTGAAGACTGAGAGACTAATTAAATCAAACTAGGTGGCAATTAACTCACGTAACTGCTTGAGAGACTAGTTAACTTAGACTAGGTGGTAGTTAACTCCCATAACTAGTGGTGTGTGTCCAAATCACTCTATAACACCACTATGGCACATTGGTTCTTCTCTAGTGCGCATTAGTTGAGTTATATAGAGTATTTCATGTGTAAACTACTATTCATTCATTTGGTTAATAAAATTCTTCCACTCTTTCTCTCATGTTTCTCTCTTTTCTCATATTTTCTCTGCAAACTATGTATGTCATTTGCTAGCTAGATCTTATATGTGCAGGTTCATCCACATTTACAGGTGTGTCTTGAAGGGCACGCCGCATGAATAAATTAGTGAGTTATTAAAAATCTAGAAGACCTTAGAGAATAAAACAATTATTTAAAATTGATAGAAAAGAGAATATGAATTTATATAATTTTATATTAATTTATGAAAGGCAACATAATAAAAACCTAAGTCTAAATGTTTATGACTAAACAAGTTATAGAAATGAGTTAAGGGAAATTAGACTAAAAAAAAACTAGTAAAGGGAGAATAAGAATAAAAATTAAGACATGTGCACAATGTGTGCATGAAATTAATAAAAATGAATTTTAATTAAAATAAATTATTTTCATGAGAGAATGGGTTGTCAACATAGAGTTAGAATCCTAAGTCAATCTATACTCTAAATTCTAACGAATAGAAGAGTCCTAATCAAACTCCAACTGTAAATCAATTAGGAGACACAATAAAAGAGAAATCGGGGAACTAAGGGACAAGTATGAAAAAATCTAGGAACTAATTGTGGATGTGAGGGAAAATGCATAATTATTTTTATTAAAAAGGAATAAACATGTGGAACTTGGAGAAAGTGTGACATGTGTTGGGGTTGAATAATCTCTAATTTAATTATTAAAAATTAGTTAATTGTGCATTATAAGACAAGTGTCAAGCTAAATATTTTTATAAAAGAAAGGTGAGGAAGAAGAAAAATACACCCTATTGTTGGATGACTGAAATGCTGTCAAAATTATTTGTGACTAGTTTACTTGTGTGATTTGGGATACAAGCTTTGTGCAAGAGGTGGAAGCCTCTCCTTGTGAGGGAAATGTTGAGCTATATTCTGTTTCTATGTGTGACCTCTTTGCGACTCAAGGGGCTAAGGGGGAAGAAGAGTACCCCTAACATTGGCTGGGAGGTATCGATGAAGTCCATTGACTAGCAAGCGAAGGGAATTTGCGTAGTGCCAGGTTGAAGGATAAACATCACAACAATAAATTCTCTAGTTACAATATTTAAACAATTTAGTGTTTCCATTGTTCCATTGTTAAATAATAAATTCATTGTGAGTGCCATAATCGATTTTGAACTTGTTAAAGATTGATATTGTAGATTTGTAATGCAGTGATCGAATAGATTGATACTGTTTAATAGATTCTCAGATAACCAGTTCAATTATATCTCTATTAATTTCCAAATATTTTTCTATATTTTCCTTATCTTGCTATTGTGAGTAAAAACGTTTTTAAATCAAAGCATTTGCTAGCTTTTCATTTTTTTATTATTATAAATGTCTGAGGTATTCCTGTAGCAGTGTCCACCTATGTTCTACTTGAATACATTACGCACAACATCCATTTATATGGTATTCGTGATCCGGATTTATGAGAGGAACAAAATGAATAACATATTGAATAGCATAACACATAAATATGAAGAACAACAACATATATCCAATGCACAATAACTTCTATTGAATAAATAAAATAGGCTGAAACTGTAAAACTGCAGAACTAAAACAACTTGCTCGAATGGTGGTAGCTATCTCTGAGAAGAGATGTGGCTGCTACATGCATTTGTTTGAGCATAATCATTACAATGAGGCTCCAGAGGAAATTTTAACATTACTCATGAATGCCAAAACCCTAGACATCCAAAATACTAACCCTAGGAGATGAAACACCAAAAGTTATGTGGGCCCCGATGGGTAAGTTGGTACCTCAACTTCCCAGGGTCTTAACTTTTGCATACGACCTCCGTTTTAGGCATGTGATAGCCCGTTGAAAAGGTCTTTTCGATAACTACACATTATGCCATTAAACTTTGAATCCATCTAGAGTTTGACTGTGGCAAGCTAAAAAACACTGTTTAGGGCCCTAAAATGGCCTTGAAAGTACATAAAGATGTATTGTTATGAAAACTTCCAAAATAAGCCAGCTGGAATAGGTGGGTAGACACCAATATCCACCTAGATGTTGTGTAGGGATTCAAGACAAATTTAGAAGTGCATAACCCAAAATTACAAAGAAATGCCATCATTATAGAGAAACGTGCTAAACAAAAAAGTGTCAAGATGAACCAGTTGGAATAGATGGGTGGCCACCAATATCCACCTGGATTAGTCCTCCCCCTTTAGAAAGAAATGGTCTCCATTGCATTGAATTTCCCCATCAGGTGAGGAAACTTCTGTTGAATTTGGCCCCAGGTGAGCCACTTGCCTTGATGCAGGAGTTGCCCTGCCTTGAAAACCTGATAAAGATGGATCCTCTGCTAGTGAGTTCCCTTGACCGATGTCTCCACTATCTGATCAATGGATTCCTGTTCCATGTAGTCAGGGTTGAGCTCTGTTGGTGTCAACTGTTCAGTGATCTCTGAGGTCTCCATAATGGTGGAAAATATGGCCGAATAGGTCCACATTGAACACTGGGTGCAATCCAAGGAAGGGTGAAGTGTTGAGCTCAAAAGAATTACTATCCGCTACCATGGTGATAGTGTAAGGCCCATAGCGAAGTGGGTGGAGCTTCCGATGGGGCCCTATAAGGCGCTCTTTCTACAAATGTAACCAAACCTTGTCTCCCAATTGAAACTGGTGTGGTACCTGATGTTGATAATGATGCTTCCTGTACTTAGTATTTTCTTTCTGCAAAATCTCATGGATCTGTTGGCTGATGTGCTGAATCTGATCAATGAATCTGGTGGATTTTTCGGCCTTAGAATGAACATGGGAAGATTTTTCCTGTGTGGTTGCAAGAGGTAGTGCAATATCAATGGGACCCAAGGGTTAGAATCCCAACCCCACCTGAAATGGGATATGGATGGTGGAAATATGGAGAGCTCTGTTGTAGCTAAGTTGAACATAGGGAAGACTCTCATCCCATGTACGTGGATGCTTAGAGTTGCACATGCGTAGTATGTGAAGAATCATCCAATTGACGACCTATGTCTGGCCATCGGTTTGGGGGTGGAAAGTAGTGGATTTAGTGAGCTTGGTGTCCAACAGTGACGAGAGACTCGACCAAAATGTGTTGGAGAACCTGCACCCATTCGAACAAAATATTGGCAGTATCTATCGCTATGATGCTCTTCTTGTAGGTTGTGATAATGGCCATCTTCAAAAACTGATCAACCACCACAAATACACAATTATTGTCGTGCCTGGTGGAGGCAAGGCCATGCATGTATTCCATCGAGATGGATTCCCAAGGCCTCTCGGGAGTAGGAAGAGGGGTGTATAAGCCTTGCTTCCTGATGGTTGGATTGGAAATGGCACATGAAGTGCAAGATCTGATATACTTGCTGACGTCTTGTTGAATTTTTGGCCAATAAAATTGTTTCTGTAGAATGACCACAATTTTGTCCATGCCAAAATGTCATTCCATCCGACTGTAGCGAGCCTCCTATATAATATTTGCACACTCACTTGTGGGATCACAGAGGTGGCCCAGATGGCATAATAGTCCATCCCGGATGTGAAAATCGATGACATTCACACCTGTACCCAAGAGATGATAAGTGGTGGAGAAGTTAGGGTCACACTGATAAAGTTGGGGCCACTCAGATGCCTCATTCCCACTAGAATGGAGGACTTTGGTGAGTGCGGCAATGGGAGGGCGACTGAGGCAGTCAATGACACAATTTGTGCTCCTTGTTTTATACTTGATGTTGAGATGGAACTGTTGTAGGTATGTGGACCACTTTTGATGGCGGTCGTTATACAACTTCCTCTGTGTATGTATGAACTATAGAGGCTTGTGATCAGTGTGGATGATTGTCTCCTTTCCCAGAATGTAATGTTTCCATTGACAAAAGGCTTGCATAATGAAATACATTTCTTTGTCATAGGTGGGGTATTTCCGAGAAACATCTGAGAGTGTCTCACTATGGTATGCTACTGGATGACCTTGCTGAGTGGGAACTACACCTATAACATAGTCGAAGGAATCAATATCAATATTGAACAGTTGTTGCAGATTGGGTAAGGAGAGTACTGGAGCTGAGCAACGATGCTTCATATCATCAAATGATTATTGTTGTGCCTACCCCCATGCAAAATTTTCCTTTCCACTGCCCTTGGTTACTTGGCTAAGGGCCCATGCAATATGGGAGAATCCCAACACGAACCTTCAGTAGAAGTTGGAAAGTGATCCCAAGAAGATTTGAAGATCGGTTAGTGTGGTTGGGGTTGGCCAGTCACGAATGACTTGGAGATTAGTTGGATCCAAATGTACCCCATGTTCATCAACAATGTAGCCCAAGTATTGGACCCAGTTCATGCCAAATAAACATTTTTCCAAGTTGGCATATAGCTTGTGCTGTCGCAAAATTCCCAAAACCTGTTGAATATGTTGCATGTGCTCCTCCCAAGGTCTTCTTAAGATGATAATGCCATCTAGATATACCACCACAAAAGAGTTGGTGAAGGGTCTCAATATATCATCCATCAATCTCATGAAATTTGTTGGTGCATTTGTTAAGCCAAAGGTCATGGCCAACCATTCGAAGAGACCTTCTTTAGATTTGAAATATATCTTCCATACATCAATTAGTTCGATGGGAACCTGGTGGTAGCCAGAATTTAGGTCAATCTTGCTGAAGAACTTTTCTCCCTTGAGTTGGTAAAGAAGGTCATCAATTCGGGGAATTGGGTATTGGTTCTTGATTGTGATTTTGTTTAATGCTCTGTAATCAATGCAGAGCCGCTAGGTCCTATCTTTCTTCTGCACCAACACAATCGGGCTTCCACAAGGGGAGGAGTTGGGTCAGATGTGCCCATTTTGAAGAAAATATTAGATCTGGTGCTTGATTTCGTCATTTTTGATCAGCAAGCAAAGACAAACTGGTCCATTAGGTAGCGGTGCACTAATGATTATATCAATTGGATGCTTGACTTTGTAGTGTGTCAATACCCCAGTGGGTGAGGAGAAGATGTCCTTGTACTCTTCCACGATCCCATCCACTTGATTATGCTACAAACAGAGGCTCTGTGTAGAGGTCACGGATGTGGCAACGATCTTCTGCTTACTGCGAGAAAGGATCACAAAGAAGACAAAATTCCTAGTTTGTGAAATGACCTTACTGCATTTCTTAGCATAGATTAAAGAAATAGTGGTAGGTGACGCTACTTCTAATATCCTGTACAATTGTTTACCAAAAGTAATAATAAAACTGTGAGGTCTAGACTCATACAAAACATGTTTCTATGGCTGGCCTAAAAGAACATCACAAACTTCTAGAGGAGCAATATCATACAATACCTCATATTTGAAGGGCTTGATGGTGTAGGGCATACGACACTGTTGGCTGACGCAAAGATCTCATCCTTGGTGAAGCCAGCCGATGATGTATGGATGTAGGTGTGTTATTATCGATAGGTTCACCTACTCGATGACCTCTGCTGAGATCAAGTTCTTCTGACTGTCGCTATCAACAATGAAATGAAGTGGAGTCCCCTTTACCCACATCTGTGAGTGAAAGAGGCATTCCCATTCCTCTGGTTCTCTTAGCTGGACTTTGGTGGCAGCGACAGTGGAACTGGGTTCGACATCGATGATCCACTTCACACTTTCTGGATTTGATTCGAAGTCAGAATATTCCCCCGACTCAGAATATTTCAGCTCGGCCACCAGTGATTGCTTGGAGCGACATTCTTCGGTGTTGTGCCAAGGGATTTTATAGTATTCACACCGCTTTCCTGTGTCCTTGGAATTATCATTACCCTTCTTGGGTTGCGGCTTGGAATAGTTGTCTTGAGATAGGCCATCTTTGCTCTGTCACTTGTTTGGTGGGTTGGGACCGCCTTTTCCATGCTTCGATTGTGAGGAATTCGCAGATTCAAACTCTCGCCTCTTCTGCTTAAATTTCTACTCGATCTTAACCACATATCTATAAGCCACACCTACTAATGTGATGTCCTGAAACTCCTTTTCTGTTTGAATGTATATGTGGATAAAACCATGGTATTTGAGAACCAGATTTCTTTCAAAGTCTTTGATACCCAATTTGGTGCACAGAGTATGGAAAATATTGGTGAAATTTGGTACTGTCTAGTCTTTTTCTTGACGTAGCGTGGTTCACCTTGTGTACTGGTCCTCGTAGCTTCCAATAAGGAAGTATTGTTCTTTAATGAGATCCCTGAAGGAATACCTGGTGGGGGCGATTGCAACTATTGTAGATTCCTCTGTGGCCCTTTGCTCAGAGTACATATCCCACCAGTACTTAACATGGGGGACGACCTTGAGGAGTGCAAACGTAATCTTTTCCCTATTGGAAAAATTGTGGACAGAAAAATACCCTTCGAGCAGATTCAACCATTTATCTACATCATACACATCTATAAGTCCTTCAATTAATGGAATATCAAAACTTACTTGTACCTTGAAGGGGGTTGCGTAGCCGCTCGATGAAGATACGTCTCCTGTGGGAAGCCACTGAAGGATCTGTGCAAAATTTTCCATCATCTCGTTCCTTTGTCATGCAAGGGATTCCTCGAGAAACATTTTAAAAGGATCTCCTGATCCAATATATTTCTTCTCGTCCCCCATGAGTTTTGGTCGATTTCTACATGACCGATCTTGCAAAGGCTCAACTGGTTTGAGTCCCAATTTCTTGTACCCAGATCTTGTCTGGGACATGCACAAAGAAAAAAAAATGAAGAGCAGACTGCTCTGATACCACTGATCCAGATTTATGAGTGAAACAAAATGAATAACAGATTGAATACCATAACATAGAGATATGAAGAACAAAAACAAATATCCAATGAACAATAACTTCTATTGAATAAATAAAATAGGCTGAAACTGTAAAAATGCAGCACTGAAGCAACTTGCTCGAATGGTGGTAGCTATCTTCGAGAAGAGATGTGGCTGCTACGTGCATCCGTTTGAGAAGAATCATTACAATGAGGCTCCAGAGGCCTTTTTAACATTACTCATGAATTCCAAAACCCTAGACATCCAAAAACCTAACCTTAGGAGATGAAATGCCAAAATTTATCTGGGCCCTGATAGGTAAGTTGGTACCTCAACTTCCGGGGGTCGTAACTTTTGCATACGAACTCCATTTTAGGCATGTGATATCCTGTTGGAAAGGTTCTTTCTAGAAATTCACATTATGCCATCAAACTTTGACTTCATCTACAGTTTGACTGTGGCAAGCCAAAAAACACTGTTTAGGGCCCCAAAACAACCCTGGAAGTACATAAAGATGTACTAATATTAAAAATTCCAAAATAAGCCGGTTGGAATAGGTGGGTGGCCACCAATATCCACCTGGATGCTCTCTAGGGCTTTAGAACAACCTCGGAAGCGCAAAACCYACAATTACAAATAAATGTCATCATTATAGAGAAACGTGCTAAACTAAAAACTATCGAGATGAGCCATAGGTGGGTGGACACCAATATCCATCTGGATATTTTTAAATTCAATAATCTTTGTTGTACTGAAGAAAATGTTTTTAAAATAAATAAAAATGTTTATATATATTGGAAAAACTCTCTTTTATGATTTTTTTCAGTGGAATTGTAAATGACAAAATTAAGGGACAAGGTTTAATTTTATATGTGTATATTCTCGGATGAAGTCATTGTGAGATCACCATCACCATAAATCCATCCTACAATATATTCTCAGATGAAGTATGTGTATCATACATCCACCGTGTCAATAAGAAGTCAGGTCTTTCTGTAACTCAACTTGATTTGGTTAGTTACACATTAAGTACTTGATCTATTTTATGATATTTACTCGAGGAAATTATGGATGGCGGTTTAACTTACAGTTGATACGTCAACTCATAAATCCCTTCGTCTTGAACCTATGGTTTTTGATCAGAGAAGTCGAGGGGTAAATCGTAGAATAATTTTTCCATTAAGTCTCCTGTTCAATAATTACATATCACCAGGTATTAACCTTCCTTATTTTACCTTTATTATTAATTCACTTTCCTTTACTTTGAGAAGGGAGTAGTAATTGTTGTCGGTTTTGTTAGGATAATTTATTTGATTAAGGGTGAAACTAATAGAAGTAATAAATAATAATATAACAAAACTCTGGTGTAGACGAGTATGACTACAATCTCTCAAAACAAGGTTATGTGGAGTTTCATCGTTGTTTTAGAATAACACCTATCGTTAACCTTAGTTGTATGAGATTTGAAAATATCGTAACCATCAGAACCGTGGCAAGACCTTGACCGAACACACTCAGATTGAATCCCAGTTGTGTATATTTGATAGGTTGACTATTAAAAGACTTGTGCAGGTCATATGTCATTCTTTTAGTGGAAAGATACATTTCTAGCGAAGACTACAACAATTCATAATTCATTAAACTGACTGTGCTAAGTTATTTTTACATTATAATTATCCTTTGGATATATTGTAAAGGATATTGATAATAATATATTCATGAAGTATATATATGTTTAATACATAAATATATATAATAATTAATATATATTATATATATGTTGTATAAGTATATAATACAATTATAATATGTAATTTATTTTTATTTTTTTTCAGTCAAGAAAATTGCTCTTTATATTAGTTAATATAAAATATACAACATTGGATCACTTCTTTACATATGATCTGATCTTAAATATGAAGCCGAGACAACCATTACAATCTGATTTTTTTTTTCAAAACAACAGATCGGTACTATATGTCGAGGACATCAAAAAGGATACCTTTGTGCAAATATCCATTACAAAAGAAAAACACAAAAAAGCTCTATTCAAAAACATCCGAGAGCATACAAAGGAGAGATTAGAAAACAATAATGGATCTAGTAAGGCCTGGTTCGTTATCAACCCACGGAGTATAAATCAGTGAAATGAATACGAAGCCTCTTTATACGATCCTTCCACCCCTCCAGTGCAAGGCTATGGAGACTGCCCCTGTCATTCCACCAATCGATGACTAGCTTTGAGTCCCCAATAATTTGAAGAGTTTGAATGTTGAAGATTTTCGATAAAAAAAGTATGGTCCAGACTCCCATCAACGCCGCCCTATTGTTGGTACCTGCACCAGTATTGAAAGTCCATTTAATAATATAGATTTTATTGTAACAAATGACTCCACCAACCCTTTTGTTTTGACTGTCCCCAACAGCCGCACCATCAAACCATCCCACATTCTCTTGAAGCTGAGGTGGAGCCCTGATAATGGAGGTGGAATTTTGCATCTGTGTTTCCTTACTAGAGTTATTGTTGAAATAATGTAACTGCAAAGAGTATTCTTATTATTATTGATATATTATTCATAGGATCAATCCCCATTGTGGATTGATCATGTCGGTTATTGTAAAAGGACCAAATCCCCTTTTGTGGATTGGTCAAAAGACAATTGTAATAGGCAGAATAAGAAGTTGGCCCCAACAATTATTAAAGAGACCCAA